>WYDF02117383.1:0-10230 GCA_009867245.2 Adranes taylori
CACCATTAAAGTTTTAACAAAACTGTCTATTATTCAAAGTTACGTTTTAACCCATATATATAACATAATATAATATAATATAATATTATGTTATATTATATTATATTATAATATAATATGTATATATTATATATTATATTATATTATATTAGATATTATATTAAACAGTTAAAATTAAAAGTTGTACAATTAAAATGATAAAATATTTTCATCATTAACTTTAACTTCCTTTCAACAAATTAAGTACGTCATTTTGATTAATATTTTTTACCAAACTAAATATATTGCCGCTGGAACTATTCAAGACCCGGCTCTGAAAGGAAAAACCATGTTGAAATCAACAGAAACAGTCACAAATGATTTTTAATCAAACAGCATTGTATTTTGAACAAAATGTTGAAACCTTTTAATGAAACAAATATCCAGGTCCGTATTAAAAAAAATGTTAATGGTATCTTCATAGTTACGAAATATTGTAATATTAGATAAGTGTTTATGGTAAATTTATGTATATTATTAGTGCAACAAAAAATTACTTTAAAGTTTTTAAGTTTTGAAAATTAAAAGTTATTATGGAAAATAAAAATGCTAGAGTAAATTTTAGAAAATTACAAAATCTTGTCAAATAAGAAGTTTAGAAATTGTTTTTATAGCGATATTTAGCAATAGCACATAGATTGTTGTTATTGTTTTGTTACGATATTGGAACAGCTTATTATTAGTAAAATACATACAGACAGTGCGTAAAATTGAATGATGGCGAAATTAGGAGCAGGAAGATGGGGATGAAGATTTGGAGATTGTTTGCTACAATGTTGCTTGATTAAGTAGCAAGCTTGTTGGTTGGATTAATTGAGACTTGGGTGGAGGAGGAAGGTTGGGAAGAGGCTAAAGAGAAGTTGCCTATGGGTTTTGAGTGGAAGATGCAGGGGCAGTAAGGAGGAGTAATAAGGGTAGATCATCCGGTGGGATGGTGACAGGAGTAAGGAAAGATATAAAAAAAGTGAGCGTTGATTATATAGAATGGGAGGGAGCATATGGAAGATTGATTTGTATGATTTGTACTGACGATGTATGTGAATAAGGACTGGATGAGCTTTGAGAAAAATGTGAGTGACGTTATAAGAATGAAAGGGGATGAGCGGGATGTATGAGTGATTAAATGTGACGATAGGAGAAAGTGGAGATAGGTATTTAGTAGGGGATGAGGTGTATGTGGAGAGAAGATCAAATGATAAGATGATGAATGTTGAACGAAAGAGGTGTGTAGGGTGAACTGGAGAGACTGGGTTAATGGTGGGAAATGGATGTGTCGATGGGGACTGGAAGGGAAATTTTACATTTAGAGAACATGGGGCTGGAAAGTGGACTATTTGGTTATGAATGAAGTTGAGAATGAATGGTTGAAGTGTATGACAGTTGGTGATAGGTGTGAATCGTGATAGATGTCAATCGCATTACGTCGCTCTTGAGTCTGAGTGAAGAATGGGGACAGATAAGGAAATGAATAGGATTGAATGAGGGTTCGTATATATAGAATGAAGGGATCAGAAATGAGATGATTAATAGAATAAAGGAAGTTAAATGGGAAGGTGTGATGAGTGTGGAGGAAATAGTTTGAGAAGTTAAAGGAATTTGAAGATAAGAAAAGGCAGTGAAAATGGTAGGAGTGAGAAGTGGGAATATAAGAAAATTGATGAAGAATGGGTGAAAAAGAAAAAGCGGATAAGGGAGAGTTTAGGAAGAGTGAGGAAGGGGAAAATTTCATGGGAAGAGTATGATAGGAAAAAAGGAATGATTAGAGGAGGATAAAAGAATACTAGAAAGAAACAGGAATATTTTCAATTTGGGTACCACTTCTTTCTTAACTCGTTCATAAAATTTGTGACAGCGATATTTTTATCTGTCGAGATGCTTTTTCAATTTTATACCGAAATCTATAAGGCCATTGGCAGTACTGTTCACGTTCACGTCTCCTTAAGTGTTTAACCATAGCACGACATTTTTTTGGTAGGACGATTCTGGAAAAAGATCGGGAGGTTTCATATCTTTAGGCACAAAATCTATGTTGTAGTTGGTAAGTAAGTTCATTATTGCATGTGCATAGTGTGCTGAAGCCGAATAATGTGGAAGCTTTTTGTCCAAACAGAATCAAATGCTTTTCCACACACTCATTACTGTATACTTCCGCATTAATTGCTCCACATGTAACGAACAAAGAGCTTCAATTCTCATATTTAACAAGAGCTTGTCCAATTACCAATTGCTGTGGTCGGATGAGGTGCGTCTCAAGATGGAAATTGTAATTCTAGCCGCTTCGAATTGATACTCCGATGACATCAGCTAACAATCATGTAATAACCAACTCTATTGATTAAGAAATTCCTAAGTGATATCTGTCCAGAGAATTATTTTGTGAATGACATCGTCTTTTAAAAGGTGTAGAAGTAGAGAGTATCTTTTAGACGCACGGTAGAAAGCAATAATATATTAGTATTGTACTATCATTAATAGTCATAATACATAATGTTTATATTAGAAGAACGACTGGGTTTCAGGATGTTCGAGAGCTACGAATGGAAGTTTTAGTAGGTAGTCTTGCTCAGGAAGTGTTCCTGAGTTCAACAATTTCTCATACCCTTTTAAATTGTGGGTTAGCAATGCTGAGAGCCATTTAACATTGCTGACCTCCAAAAAAAGTACTTCTATAGATTCTGACTAAAATCATACCTGGTAATGCAATTTTAGACCAGAATTTTGATTACAAGCTCTTAAAAATTTAGTTAAGGCAAAACAATTTTTTTCTTGTAATTAAAGTTAAAACAATCTAGAGATTAAATAAACAGACTGCTTACCGAATTTTTAAAATCCTTAACGTTTTCTTCCTTTATAACAAAAGTGGTTCGCTTATTATCAGTTGTAGTAAGTTTCGATCTACCAAGAAACCGATCGCAATTTTGCCAAATTAAAATATTATAAAATTAAGGACAATCTTCTAAATGCATCAAATGCGTTCTATAAAATTACACTGTAGCAATTTTGTACAATTTTTTTTTGCCTCGGCTCGATTGAACGTCGTGTAAAGTGTTTTATGGTTTTTTTCCCTTTCTAAAATAATACATAATTATATATCGCAATATATCATTTACGTTAAAAAGAAAAACATATTGCAACGTTTTTCAGTAAAAATCTAAATTGTTAAAAAAGGAGTTAAACCATAATTAAATTGAAGTCTTATTTTAAATCAGTTATAATTTTAAACATTTCCTGGCTTTGTAGCGTTCTGGCTTTCTATCTATTTCATCTCTTTGCCTTCTGACTTTCTAGTCTTTGGCTCTTTTGACATTTTCTAGTCTTTTAGTATTCTGGCTTTTGGCACTTACATACTTTTGTTTTCTTTCGGCTTTTCGCCTTCTTGCATTTGAGTCTTTTGACTTTTTCTAGTCCTTTATCTTTCTGTCTATCTGGCATTCTACCTATGTGATCCTCTTGGCTACTCACAAGCTTCTTTTCATTTTATCTGGCCTTTTAGAATTCTGACTTTCGGGCCTTCTATCATTTTAATCTTTTTGACTTCTGAATTTCTGACCTATAATCCTTTTAACAATTTTTATTTATCTGATTTTATTTGCATTAATTGGCTAATATTTAATGTGTATTTTTCTGGTATAGAAGATTATTTGTAGGAATTTTATGTTAAGGATTTGTCTAAAGTCAAGATAAAAAGTTGCTTATGCTTATCTCCATGTCTGTCCATTTTCTGTAAGAGAACTTTAAAAGGTAATACGTTTTTGTCATAACATTTAGATTTTAGTACCGTTGTGTGTACCAGCAGCAAATTTACAAAAATTCTGAACCGTTCGGTTTCGTTGCTATCATAGAGTTTGTGGGCGAGACATCCAACCAATTTTCATACTTTTCCAAGCTTTTTAAGTCGACGAGTGATGTTCGAATGGTCCACATTGAAGTTATTTGTCAACATTCCTGTTGTCAAACTTTAGTCCCCTTCCACGGCTGCCAGAAGTACCTGGTCTTTGAAATTTGATGGTCGACCTCTTCCATTTTTATTTGTGAGGTTTGTATCGCCCGAAACATATTTCAACTTGGAGTGCTTTTGCTTGGAGTGTTCTTTGATTATCTTGGATTGACTTTGGAAGCTTGTTAATTTAGTGTCACATAAAGGCATTATACATGAAAATTAGTGTTTAGAATTTTATTGGTACAATTAAGGTTTTGCTATATTTTTAAGGATTTTTTATTTATTGATTGTTTTTTCAGCGTTACACTTCTGTTTCAGCGTTACACATCCACAAATGTTGATGCTCATCGTCGTCATTTCAACAATAATAAATAGCTTGAGATGATTGCCCAGTGGATGAATCCGCTTTTGTCCAAACAAATACACTACTTTGCATTCTTACAGTCGATGCCTTTCGGTTTCCTTTGGGCGAAACACAGCCTTTCTTTCTTTGACGTTTCTGAGAAAAAAAAGTCACGATACATTTGCAATGACGAGATTCCTCAGGAACGGAGTTAGCTCTTATCGCAGCAACAAATCTATGAAAATTCGGCTACTTTCTGCTTTGTTGTTTCCGAAGAGTTTGTGGGACCCATCCAGCTAATTTCCATTCTTTTCCAAGGTTTTTAAGATGACGAGCGGTTTATTGATTGTTTTTTCAACGTCACACTTTTATAACACAAAACTTGAAAGTCGTTATATAACCGAAAATACTTGTTGGTTCTAGAAAATACAATTGGTGAACTTAGAAGTTAAATTACGTTTTTTATTTCTTATGAGAATGAAGTGCCTGGCTGATCTGCCCAGCAGCCTTCTACTTCAGTTGCTGCTTCCTATTTGCTTGGCAGCCGATTGACTCTACAGGAAAAGAAATTTCTGTTCTTAGAAGCAATCCTGTCTTTCATGGCGCTATTCAAGTCATCCAAGGCGTTATAAACTTTGTTTGGAAGCCAATTTTTCAGCGATATATGACGGATAAAAAAGCAGTTTCCAGCCCTAATGGGCTATAAATTTGAAGACAAGACATGACATGCTCAACATATTGACGCGCGTTATCGTAGTGGAGGATAATGGTTCTTTTGTACGGTTTTTCGTCTCGATTGCACCGTGAATGCCAGATAGATGTCGCTGTTAATATATAATTGCCACTTGACGTCTTTGTCTGCATCCACAAGTGTTGATGCTCATCGTCGTCATTTCAACAATTATAAATTGCTTGAGATAATTTCCCAGTGGATGAATCCGCTTTTGTCCAACCAAATACACTACATTGCATTCTTAGAGTGGACGCCTTTTGGTTTCCTTTGGGCGAAACACAGCCTTTCTTTCTTTGACGTTTCTGAGAAAAAAACGTCACGATACATTTGCAATGACGAGATTCCTCAGGAACGGAGTTAGCTCTTTCGCAGCAACAAATCAATGAAAATTCGGACACTTTCGGCTTTGTTGTTGTAGAAGAGTTTGTGGGGACCATACTTTTCCATACTTTTCCAAGGTTTTTAAGATGTTGAGCGATTGATTGATTGTTTTTTCAGCGTCACACTTTTGTAACACAAAACTTGAAAATCGTTATATGACCGAAAATACTTGTTGGTTTTAGAAAATACAATTGGTGAACTTAGAAGATAAATTACGTTTTTTATTTCTTATGAGAATGAAGTACCTGACTGATCTGCCCAGCAGCCTTCTACTTCAGTTGCTGCTTCCTATTTGCTTGGCAGCCGCTCGACTCTATAGGAGAAGAAATTGCTGTTCTTAGAAGCAATCCTATCTTTCATGGCGTTCATCAAGTCATCCAAGGTGTTGTAAACTTTGTTCGGAAGCCAATTTTTCAGCGATATATGACGGATGAGGAAGCAGTTCCCAGTCTTAATTGGCTATAGATTTGAAGACGTGATGATTAACATATTGACGCGCATTATCGTGGTGGAGGATAATGGTTCTTTTGTACGGATTTTCTTCTCGATTGCACCGTGAATTCCAGATAGACGTAGCTGTTAATATTTAAGCTTTCGACCTCTTACACGCCTGCGAGAAGTGGCTGGTATTCGAAATATGATGGTCGACCTCTTTCTTCTTTATCTGTGAGGTTTATATCGCCCAAGCTATCTTTTAACTTGGCCTTTGCTGAATGTATCTTCGCCATAAAGTTGGTAGTGATCGCGAAATGACTGTACTGCATTCCAACTTTTCCGAGGTGGTAGAGCATGATACAGCGAATGTGGACATGGTATTAGATACGCATTTTCACTAACTGAAAAGAGAGCAATTATTTTTATGAAAAAAGAACGCCAGTTTTTAAAGAAAAGAAAACTCGTGAAAAAAGCCACAAAAATTATTCCAATTATTATATCCAGGAATATTCGACCTACAAAAATTTGAAATTTACTCAATTAAGAAAAATATTCCTTATCTTCTTGTTACTCTTAAAGAAATGGCAATCAAAAATTTTAAGTGAACATCTTTCCTAAGCACTTAAATAAATTTGACAACACTGTGTGAAAGTAATGTACCAAATAGATCAAGATGTACAGATAATACTATCATGGAAATAATTATCTCTGAACTAGTGAGAATTGGGATTTGGCAAGTGGGATTTGGTTTATTGTGTTTTGGGTATTACACGGAATCGAATTACTTATTCGGCGACGCGTGCTGTATGTATTATGTAAATATAATTAAGTACACATGATAGGTGACATACGACGAAACAAGAAGAGTGTTCTATATCAGATGTAAGTTTATTACAAAATCAAATGCATGAAGACGAAGGGGATTTTTGTAATAATGACAGGATATTTTGATATAATGCAATTTGAGGTGTCTTAGAAAAGTAAATTAATTTTTCGATACAGGTGAATTACAAATCAAAACATTTTGCATGGTACAGTAAGCAGGGAAATCAAGAAAATTTGTAGAGAATATTAATGTTTAATGCAGTTTTCAAATAGTGAGTCAAAGCATCCTCTGGCCATGTCGGAGACACGTACAACGTCGTAGGCACCCCTGACTGCGCCTGAGGCACGGGCAAGGTATCCCCTGGCCGCGCCAGAGCTGCGGACAACGCAGTAAGCTTTCCCTGGGCGCGCTTTAGGATCGGACAACGTCGTAGGCAGATATGGGAACTATAACCTGTCAATGTCAACTCTCTCAATGTCAAAAATGGATCGAATGGTATATGTGTCTAAATTGCTCGGACACTTATGACGCCTTATTAGTACATTGCACCCGTGTGAAGCCGGGACGAGTCGCTAGTATGACATAAATAATAAATTTTAAAATCTTCCGCTTTCACGCATAAGTCGTTTCTAAATCGAACTAAATATAGTTGTGTAAGCTATAATCTAGCAGAGTACTGCACTTGTAAAATGTTGAACGAGTCTCTATTTAGGGCAGTAATGCGGGTAATTAGGGCCGTAATGCGGTAACACGGGAATACGGGAAGACGAGAATGCGGGAACACATAGGCGCGGACGTTTCGCTATAGCGCTTGTCGCGCCAATTAGGACACATCGCTGGCAGCGGCAATTAGGTCATGTTGCTGGCCATTTCATATCAGACTCAGGTTCATTTCATATCAGACTGAGCCACAGCAAAGCTTAGCTGGGTTTAGCTAGTAGAAAATATAATCACAACTAATTAAGAAATCCTGTAAGTTTTATACTATTAATTACTTAGGCATAAACATTTATTTATTTATTGCTCGCAGCTAGTTTGAAAAAAATAAAAATTTTGTTTTTATGGCGTGGTGATAATTTATAAAGCTTGTTCTATTTAAAAAACCTAGTTTGACCCAATATTGCACAAAAAACTAAGAATTTATAAGCGAGAAATATTTATTGAAAATTTATTAGCAACTTCGAATGAGTAATGAATGATAATAATTCCTAAAAGTCTTGGGACACTTATTGTGCTATGTTTTTGTTTTCGTTATTTTTACGATTAAATCAAAACACATTTTTTATTTGGAAATTGCGTAAAGGTATTACCGTGCAAGTAAGATGATGAAATGTAGATTGTTTTTGTTCATTCTTTAGCCCGTGTCAAAACTTTAGTAAATTCTATTTAATTCATGCTAAAATGTCGAAATTAAGTCTTTATTTTCTTTTAAATATAATTTGATTAAATTTATTAATAAATGAATTTTGGAAAGAAAAAAGCTGTACTACAAGTCAATCACGTGACATATTCCCCCCTCATGTAACTCGACAGTTACATTTGTAACTTTCAGTTACAAATATTATGGAGGTACCTGGAGAAATGTTGTAAATTCAGTTGTTTTAAATAAATCTTTATTTTAAAAACATAATTTGATTAAATTTATTAATTCCTTCTGAATAAATGGAAAGACAAAAAACCGTGCTACAATTTTACCACATGATAATATAAAAAAAAATTTAATCGTAAAATTAATTTATTAAATATTGCCTTTATTATCCGATAACGAGGTTATTTGTGTATTTCAAACTCGCAAACTGCCTGGCCATCATTGTTCCTTCAAGGATAAACAGAAGAAATTTCTGAAAAAAATTTCTGATGTCAATTTTATTAAAATATATTATTTTTATTATTTTTTAAATGTAGGTAAATGTATTTAAAATTAGAAGTCAAAATCATTGTATTGCATTACAAATGGAAAAGATATACTAAACAAAAGTAATTATTATGATTTATTTACGTGTATAAATTTCAATTGATGATCTAGCAAGAAATAGCCAGACAGATAGACTTTTAATTAAAATAGAAATTATTATTTTCAAATGGTCACATCTAGCTGAATTGTTGATGTGACAAAATATCTAGACATGATTGCGTAGCATAACTATTTGTATTTCATTGAACTTTTTATTATGTATAATTTTCTTTTAAAAGGTTTTGAAGTTAAATATTTTTTTAAAATTTTTATTACTACGTGAGCTTTATTGTTTAAACTTTTCACACATTTGTTTTATTTTTTCTTCATTCATTTTGTGTATATGTTACTAGATTTGTAGGAACTAAAAGAGTTAAGTTTAGTGTTATTATTAAGTACCACGCAACTTAGTTTTTAACCAATTTTAATCTCCATGACTTGATGCAATATTTCTCAGTAGATTATGCCTGGTCAAAATCCATTTAATTAATTTTTATTTAATTAATTTTTATTTAATTAATTTTTATTTAATTAGTTTTTATTAAATCAAATAATTAATATTTGTAAATTAAACCATCCCTAATTTCAAGTTAAAGTATTAAGTATTGAAGTGCAATTTCTTGTTTATTTCAAACATATGAATAACAAACAAACATGCACACAAACAAACATATTTCTAAAAAAAAAAAGAAATATACTATTTTTTATACTTTTTTATTTTGAACAGCTTAATAGTATGTTGGCTAACACAGTTTATGCGTTAACAAAAATTTTTTATTTGTGTTTTAAATATATTAAATGTGTCATAAAAGATTCATCTTTTACAAAGCGAGACAATAATAGTTGAGAGATATATAAAAATATGTGTGTACCGGAGTTATGAAATAAAGCAAAACTCTGAAAACAGCATTTCGTATTCAACACATTCTTCGAAGAAGGGCTTAGACCTTAAGCCCTGTCGGAGTTAATACCTAATCCTAAGCAACAAGCGTTTGCTTTTGCATTATATGCAACAAGATTTCAAAGGTATAATATTTTATTTTCTAGTCGTGCAGATTTAGTTTCAATTGTTTTCGCAGCAAATCACAGATCTATGCTTTAAAAAAAGGATGTATGAAACAAAAACTCTTAATTAGATTTAAAAATCTATGAGTGTTTATCTCTTAGCTATATACTAATTACCTAATTAATTTCATGTTGAAAATTATTTTTGTTTTAAGCTATAGACTTTCTATCAGTGGCGTATCTATAGTAACGAAAACGACAACAAAGCGGTGTGACCCACGAATACGTGAGGGTGTGGAATTCTCGCCTTAGGAGAATATTTGATTTTAAATTTAGAGGATTAAAAACAAATAGTTAAACGAGCATTTACTTAGGAATTAAATATCACTTAATTCTACTTTTATTTACAATTTGCACATGAAAACGTCATAATCTAAACTTAGCTTATTAACATAAAAAAATGAAATAAAATAGTGAATATCTAATCTGATATTAAATGTCGAATATGAGAATATTCAATAAGTGGCGAGCTGATGAGAGCGACATCAGTTCCTAATTCTTTATTTTGAGTAAA
>WYDF02117394.1:0-10230 GCA_009867245.2 Adranes taylori
AATATCAACATATATACACGACATAGCAGAACATATCAAGTGAAGAATAATGGCAAGATAACCAACAATTTACAATGCGGTCAGAAGACAAACAACTACTCATCAGACTACTCATCATCATTTGTAATCATGGTAAACAGGATTTGTAAGAATCATTTTAACTTTCACTATTCAGTAAATTTTAACCTCAAGTAGATACAACTTCATATTGGAATGAAAAAGAAAAAGCACAAAATCATAACGACAAGTGTAATAAATTTGAGACATGTTTGTTATATCTTATTTCCATGACCCACTCCTTGTTTTTAAATCTTATTTTGTTTTCAAAATTCCATTCCACAGATTTAGCACTTAATAATTTAAACTTCAATTACTAATATCTATTACCGTTTTTTCTAACTTTTAACTTTAAATTCACTATTTCATGGTATAAACGTAATTATAAAGTTTCAAGTAATTTTCTTGAATAAAATCGCAACATGTGTTTATGTAAATTTTTGTAAAGCCCTCTACCGGTGACTGCAACAATAATATTAAACCAATTTAAATCATTAATGAGTCAAATTCCGTACAATAGAACCAGAGTGATTGCTATATAGAACCAGAGTGATTGGTATATACAAGAAAAATGTATAACACTCACGTTTCTTAAGATGTCTCCGGATAGAAAAAAATTATCGTTACCCGGTTTTCGCTTCTTTGCTGGTAATTTAGTCTTCTCTTGTAATCCATGGTAAAAACCGTATACTTCCATTTAATATATTGGAGAAAACTTGAATTCTAAAACAAAAACAACGCCTTCTACCATACACGTTAAGTATTTCATTGGTTCACATAAACTGATGCAGAAGAGCTGTATTCAATAAGACCAAGTTTATAAATTTCCGTTAAGAAGATTAGTACTTACAAGCGTTTGTTCAAATCACGATTTCCACTCTACGTTCGTTCTTCTACGTCCAATAATCAACTAAATATTGCTATAAAATTATTTCGATTCATAAATAAACCTATTTACAAAAAAAATAATTAAAACTACTTGATTTTTATTTTATGTAATTTAAGTTTAAATCCAAGAATCTCAGATAAAACTCCAGATAATGCAGATACTATAACAACTTTCGTGATACTGTATAGCAATGGATTCACAGATAAACCCAAAATTTTAAACTCACTTTCCAATTCCTATAATACAAACGTTAACCGTGCAAATGAATAATCTCATACAACAATTTTGATTTTCTATCTTACTTTTAGTAAATCAGCTGCTAATTTCAACACATGATTTGCGACCATCAATTCGTTTTTGTCCTCCGGTTTCTGTTCGATTTGTAAATAAAGATTGATTTGTTCCGTTGTTAGTACCGACAAATTTCGATATTTTCTGTTAACTTTAATACCTAGCATAATAAAACGCATTATAAGAATGCCCAAACCAATGATCCAAATCATAATTTCCAAGTTGTATTGCGAATTAAGAGAAATAGAATCCTAGAAAACAAAAATTTTCTTTTATGCAATCGATGAAGGTCTCTAGCATATCTATAATAGTTTAAATAATATAGAGTACAATTTCGCGTGTTTCTTTCGTGTGTCAAAAACTTTTGATTACGTCTAAAATCATATCCTTTTAAAAAAGCTTTATAAACAAGGTTTTAGAAATGATACTAAAATGATCCAGAACCTAAATCTAAAATGGCCCGTGGAGTAAAATTATCGAGAACTCAAATTCTTCAAATAGATAGCTTAATATCAAGTGCAAAAAGGTTATCAAAGGGACTTCACAATAATTTTGTTAATATATAATAATGATTAACAGTAAAAGAATTATGCCAATAAAGATTATTGGCATAATTCTTTTACAACCTAACTGTTTACGCGGTAAACAGTAGCTGCTGGAGGCTAGAGGTGCTCCAAATCTGGAGCGTTTGCATCACATACCAATCTAAAATATTTTGTCAATGATTTTATTTATTTTATTAGGTTTCCATGTATTATTAATGATCCCATAAAAGCAGATACCACAAGTCATGTTGTTACAGCAAGCAGAGATATCCAGAGAATGGGATACGACTGTCATGCTCCTGGATACTTTCGAGTAACAAATAATTAGATCAATGACACTGAAATTATTATGTATTGTATATAGGTTTTATTACTGAATGTAGTGTATATATTTCATGTATTTTATAATATTATGGTAATCTTTCATTCCCCTTATAAAGCACCTTCTCAAACTAATATTCTGGGAAAAGAAAATAATCCAAAAAATATTACAAGGAATTATTTGTATAAATTGATAAAATCAAATAACAGATATTATGTTACGTAAAGAAAAAATATTATCATACATACGTCGTTTAGAACAGACCTTGCACGCATAAGAAATGTGGGTCTGTCAACAACCAACGTGGGTCATCAACCAACGAGGCCTCTAAACTATACTATTACACATGCGAACGACGAACTATTATTTATACGCGTTTGAGGTATACCGACGCGTATAAACAATATATACTAGACCAATTTGTTAAATAAACGAGATTTTAACTTAGAACACAATCTAGCGTGTTAACCCGTGTTCAAACTTTACTACTCCACTTTTAACCACCAATATTAAAATTAATTTAATTGAGATAATTTTCAAAAACTGTCATTTCAAAATTTACAATCTAACAATCAATAAAATCAATACAAAAATAATAAAAATATTCTTTGCAAATTACAAAATAAAAAGTTAAGAATGATATGAACAAAAATTATTATACAAAAACGATTTTAGCTGTATCATCCCTCTGTTTTCTTCCCACAACCTCCTATAAAATTTCTTCGTAATTTCCTCAACCGAACCTTCTGTCTATAACATAATCCATGTTTTGTTCTCCTCCCTTCCATTCCATTCCTTCTCATTCATTTCCGCATTGTGTCCATGTAACATTTTTTCCTTTTTTCTCTCTTTCTCATTCTTTTTTCCTTTCCTTTTTTTTCCAATCCCTATGTCTGACAACCTTTGCCCACACATCCTTACCCCATCTTCCGTTCTCAACTTATTTACTATTCCCCGCATCCCTTCTTTGATCCTTCTTTCCATGATTCCATTCAAATTCATTCCACATTGCATACCACCACATTTCTCACTACATAAATTTCCCACCAGCATTAATCACATTCACATAGTCCTCTTATTAATCTCACACATTATTCTCTCCATTACTACTATGTCCCTTACTCCATGCCCAATGTGCACTCTTCAATCACCCGCTACTATTCTTTGTTCATCCGTCCACATTTCTTTAATTGCACATACCCAATGCTGCCACGTTTCTGCCTCCTTCATATTCTACGGCCTCATTACCTAGTATTCATCCCACACATATTTCCCCTTTTCCCGCTATCACACCTAAATCTGGCTATCATTCTCTTTTCTTTCGTGCTTTTCCCGATCTCAAATATTCTAGTAAAACATCTTCAACCATTAAACATTCATTTTTTCTATTGTATCGACTCTTTTATATTCTTTCATGTCTTTCCTATACTTCCACATCCCGCAACGTTTTTCTACCTCTACCTCACAATTCATACCTGCCTCATTCTATTATACTATCGACACTTCTGATACTTTCTTCTATCCCTGACCCATTCGTTGCTATCATCCCCGTTACTTATCTCCATCACTGATCACATACTCCAAATCAGATAAATTTATATTGAACATGTTCGGACTCTACGGAGCTAGTGGTTGGTCGCTCATTTATGAGGAACCTCATTGGAGGCATCACTGCCATGAAATGAGGGAGTTATTCTTTTCACAAATACGAAGCGAATCATTATTTGAGGAATTTCTCCTCTTTTTTCAAGAGGAGTTTTTGTCTCTTCATACAAACTTCAGATCCTGTAACACAGTATTGCTGATAGCCCTACTTCTTTCATTCTTTTCCACAATTTCTTTCTCACTAACTTATGAAACGCGAAATTTAAAAAATATGCTTATTTCCTGATTTATAATATACGATTTATAATAAGTTACTATATTATTTGCTGTACTTCTGGCTCTAATAATTTTATTCAAGTAAACTATGTGTTATAAGTTGATAAATTTGTTTACCTTCAATAATTCCATGCAAAAAAACGATATTAACAATAAGCAAACGACAAACGTTGTTGATACAATAACATCAATCGAACGTTGTGGCCCACGTTTCTTCAAATAAGATCTTATCGATAGCCATGTCTTGATATTTCTCACTCGATTCAGCCTGAAATGAGGAATGTCCGATTTTCTTGCTTTACGCGACGATGTTAAATGCGAGAATAATTTTGCGTATAAATAACGCTGTTTCAAACATCTCTCGGCAACAGTTAGAAGAAAGAATAGCAAAGATCCAAGAATGAAACGTTGAATCGTCGCACCAAACATTATAAAACGTTCCCTGTAGATTACATTTTAATTTTAGGTATCCTATAATTAAAATGAATGATATAAAACGAACCAAAACATTGTGCCAAGTGCTGCATCAAGAAGTGTAGCGATTGATAAGCTTAGATCGGTGATATTTAATGAAGGCAATATTAAATCACTGGATGCAGTTGCAAGTACACTCGACCGGAAAAATCGACATGTTATTGGTAATAGAGCCAAAATGAATGCAAAACATATGCCTATATAAAAATAATCCATGCTTTCAGGTGATTTGTCGACTCGAGCGATTATAGCTGAGCTAATTTCAAAAACAGACAGTTCCGCTTTTTTGATTTCTTTATGATCCCAAACGGTGCAACTAACTGAAATTATTTAATTTGAATATACAGTTTTAGAGTTAAGATTTAACTAGTTGTAGTTAAGATTAACACTAATACCTTTATCTGATGGCTCACAAGATGGACTCAAAATCGAAGTTGGTGCAGCATTCACATAGAATCCAATAGATCCATTATCGCCCAAACCATCATCAGATTCGGTTAATTCCGAACTGTAACTTAGATCTTCACTATTCGTTGTATGCCCCATCCATTCATTAGAAGACATTGTTAAAGGTTGTGAGGTAGAATCCAAATCTATCAAAATATTCGATTCATGATGTCCATGATGTGAGAAACTTATAGAAGAACTAAAAGCAATTAATTTAACTTGAACATTATATACAGCAAAATAGTTCTTTAAGTATTTTCATTAATTTTAAAATCATTAATTTATATGGATGGAATGTTGATGAGGGTTGACTTGGCTTTTAAACCTTATAACACCGATTCTTTTCCCATTGACTTTTCCTTGGATTATAGTTTGTTCCATAGCGTCTTTTCCTATTATGTAACCGAACAATTTTAGAATTCGTCTTTGGATTGTTGGAAACAGCCTTTCGTTATCTATATATTCAGGTTGCTCTGTATACAAATATTCATTCTTTAAACTAGCCACAGGATCGTTAAGGTAATAGAATGTAAAAAATCATTTAATTAAAAACTTTGAACGCATGTTTCATGCAGTATACGGGTCAAAGATTCGATAGGTTCTGAGGTTTAATTTAGAACCAGGATTCGACAAGTTCTGAGGTTTAATTTAGTTGCTTCAGATTATTATGGTCTCCTAGAGATAATGCAGTCTATTCACAATTTCAGGCAGACGTTTCTTTATCGTTTCTAAGAAGTACAGATATTTCTTTATCGTTTTGAGCCAGAATATTCGTTCGTAAGTTTGACACTTTTTCCACCAATAGAACTCCATCTTAAAATTTTTCCAAATCCTTTTTTTCTCCATAAATTTTAGATTTTACATGGAATATAAAATGTACATGATAAAATATGGGGGTGCTCTCCTATTTTTTATCTGCGTTGAATTGTTATACAGAGATTTTATAATGTGGATCGAGTTTCGTGACCAACCACATTTCAGTCAAAATATTCCAGACATATTTCTAATTAATATTGCGGAATGTCTATGTGATTTAAAAAAAGCAGCCTGCAGCATGTATTTCTCCATAACAGTTCCATATATTAATAGAAGTAGTTGACATGGACAACTCCTTAGTTGCACAAAACTCGATAAGCTACATCTTTTCTTGATTCTTTGACCTCTACTTCATCGTTCTGTCCGATTTTCCACAATGTTTGCAATAAAATCGCCTGTAATTTAGTAACAATTCTCCATTTGACACAATAATAGTTGTCGTTCTTCGTCAATATAATCATTCTGTCGTTCTTGGTCGTGCCCATCTTTAAGTTAATAATAATAATAATTTATTTTCATTATAATCTCATTTACTTATACATTTAGAAAGCGGCTATACATTTACAAATTAAATTCACATTTTATTTGAACTTCGTTCTATTCTCTTCAAGCCTAATATTTTCTGGGATGCACCAATGAATTTTTATTGCGAGGAAGTGAGGACTATGTTCAAACGTTGTAGTGCTGTGCATAGGTATGGACATTTCTTTGTCGTGCTTAGTGACGTATGTGTTTATGTGTCTATTTTCGATAAAGTCCTCCTTGTTGTCAAACCACTAAAGTAAAGTAAACGTTTATTGACGAGATCATCCTCCTTAACAATATAATACATAATCATTATAATGTATGTGTGGGTACAACTTGTAAACTAATAAATTAAACATAAATCGCATTTTGTCGCTATAGGTATGTATGTGACTAAACAAACTATTACAATACTTTGTAGATGTGCAATACTGTATAGAAAGGACAAGGTTGACGAAATCAGTTAAAGAGTGCGACGTATTGATACTGAAGGCATTAATGGATAAAAATAGTATGTTTGCATTGCCACTTTGTCATAGCCACTTACAGACATAAAAGCTAAATTATATAAAGTAGAATTTTGAAGATAACTATTTCGTTAACAGGTTATATTATATGTCTTAAATTGACCTTAAATCGAGACAAGGTGGTGCTAAAGAAATTAACTCGATTTGAAACTGAATTTCCCATACGGATGAATCGTACCATAGGGCTATGATATAAATAATTTCTTGAGCAAAATTGTAACTCCTGGAGAGTCTTGTAGGTATTTTGAAGTTAACATTATTCAATAACGAGCTGCAATTGATAATACCATTGATAATTTTGAAAAGTGTACAATGATCAATAATTTATCTTCTTGATTCTAATGTTTTCATGTTATACATGTTCAGTATGTGTTCATTTCGAGTCTGCATAGGCAGATAATGTTTATATTTAATTAATTTTGAAATTTCTTTTGAACATTCTCTATCCTAGTCACGTGGCAGTGCAGTTGTAATGTGGAGACCACACAGAACTCGCAAACTCTAGGCCCAACAAATGCACAGTATAATCGATAAACTGTTTGTCCACCAAACTCTTTACTAAAACGAAATACATAGCTTAAGGTTTTAAAACATTTATTAACAATGTAGTCGATATGAGCTGAAAAAGTGAGTTCAGCGTCAAATATAACACCAAGATCTCCTATCTCCTTCACAATTTTTAATTCTGGGTTTTCAATGGAATATGAGAGAGTTAATGTATTTCTACTGCGAGTAAATGGTACTACGAAACATTTCTCAATGTTGATTTGAAGGTGATTTAATTTACACAAATTATTAAAACTATTAACATGGGTTTGAAGCATTTGGACGTCATCAACGTTTTTAATTGGCCTAAATATTTTAATGTCATCAGCAAATAGTAAATAGTAAAGAAGAAAAAACCAAAACCACTTTGCCGTAAGGAAGGGTGAAGGACTTTGCATCTCTATCTTGCTGCGTAATTATTTGCTGAAGTATTCTATACTCCCTTCCTTTTTATTTCCCTATTAATCCTCTCCAATATCCTTAACCCACTTCGTTTATGCTCCAAACTAACCCTCATATTCTCATCCAAAATTCTCTCATTCTGATCCCATTCCAACCCTGCGCATTCCCTTACCCAATGTTCCCATCCTTCCTCCCTTTTACCACTATCCTACACATTTTCTCATTTTCTTCATCCAATACCTATTTCCTCTCTCCTCAATTCTACACATAAACCTAGCTACTATTATCTTGTTTTCCATACACCAACTAGACTGTATATACTCAGGAGTACCAGCATCCACTCTTATGTACTTGTATCTACTATATTATATGCAGTTTCTTATTTTTACATCCCTTATTTGCCTCTCGACATGCCTCATCAAACTCACCCGCAACTCCACTCCATCCATCATTGTCTCATACCCCTTCTGAAGCGACCATCCGGTTCTTTCAAATGCTTTCTTCTAGTCTTCAATCATTCATATAAACTCCTTTACGTATATTATTCATACCTGCCATATATACTTTCTTTACCAATCTGTCATCTTCATCCATTAACACCTTTCTTCCAAACTTCACCATTTGCTGAAATCTGTAACCCAACATTTATACCTACCAAATTCATCCAATACTATATCATTCGGAGTTGACTTCTCCAGCCCTAATATTCTTTCAAAGTACTCTAGTGGCATTTTCTCAATCTCATACCCCTTGTCTTTTTGCCTCTTATACCTTTTGTTCGCAATCAAATAATTTGCTAAATCAAAGGACTTTGCTATCAGATCATTTTATTTAAAAATTAAATCATAAATATGTCAAATATTCCACAATTTTAACCATAAAAGAAAATTGAAAGTTATTTATTAAAAATAAAATGTCAAATATGTACCTCATTGAGTTAGTTATGTCGCAATCCTCAGCTTCATCATCTGTATCGCAAGTACTTTCAATTACTCTGACTAGATGCGGCTGCAGTTGGCGCTTGTTCATATCCAGATGTGAATTACGTCTTTTCAACTTCGAACAATAAATTCCCAATTTTCCAGTAGCCACGGCAGCAGAAAATTTTAAATGGCAAAAATTATTACAAGAATATTTCCTTCTAAGCTAGTATAAAATAGTTTAAGTTTAAAATTGTTCTCTAAATATAATTAAAACAAGATCAACTAGTCAATATATAATGGAACGTGCACCGAAAAAAAAAGAAAAAAAGAGTTAATGGGTAGAAAAAGTACGTTAAAGGGGACAGGCATTTTTATAGATGACGATCTAACGAGAAAGGAGAGGGAAATACAAAAAAAGATTAAGAATGTGGTTAGAGAAAAAAGGAAGGGTGAGGAAAAAACAAGAGTCGCATACAGGAAGGCGTGGATCGGAGAAGAGGTATGGAATTGGAATGAGAAGGAGGGAAAATTGATAAAGGGGACAGGAGGAGTAAAGAAGCATGGGGAAGAAAGAAGAGGAATGGAGGAGAAAAATCAGGGAAACTAGAAGAGATATGGAGGGGCGGAAGAAGAATCGAAGGTTGCAGGGAGGAGGAAATGGAAGTTAGGGTACACGCGACGTCGGCTGAGGGAAGTAAGATAGATGGCCAGGTAAATGAGGAAGGGGCGGGTGGGGATTAAGGAAACTAAAGTGGCAAGGGAGTGAGGAAGGTAGAAGAAATAAGGGAGAAAGGGAAGAGAACGGGAAAGCATAGGGAAGGAGAATAACAGGGGAGATACAGAGGATATGAAGGGTAGGGGAGGGAGGTTGGAAGCAGGGGAAGGAATAGAAGGGGTAAGAAAAACAAGGAAGAAGGATAGGGGGGTGGAGATGATTTGATATACGGAAGAGTAGAAAAGGTAAAGGGGGTGAAATGCAAGGGGAGGACTTGGAAGAATGTGTGCTGGAATGTTGCGGGGTTGACAGGAAAGTTAAGCGATAGGGAGATGGTAAAGTATTTAGGGGAATATGATATTATAGCGCTGGTGGAGATATGGATGGAGTTGGAAAAATGGGAAGAAGTGAGTGAAATATTACCGAGGCAACACAGATGGGTGGTACAGGGAGCGATAAGGAAAAGCGTTAAGGGTAGGGCAAGCGGGGGAATAATACTGAGGGTAAGGGAAGGAATAAAGTATAAGGAAGTGAGGTTGGAGGCTTGGGAAGGACTTAAGGGATTAGAAGTGGAGATAGGAGGGAACAAATGGCTCGTTATGGTGGTGTATGTTAGTAGAGAATGGAAGGATTTCATGAGAAAGTTGGGGAACAGAATGGAAGAGTGGAGGAAAGAATATGAAAGAATTGTGATAATGGGAGACTGGAATGTGAGGGTGGGAGAGTGGAGGGGAACGAACGTAGGAGTGGATAGAGAGCTGGTCAAAAGGAAGTCGAAGGATAAGGTAATATATTCGGAAGGGAGAATGTTAATGGAATGGCTGGATGAACAAGATATGGTATTGATGAATGGATGTGTGGAAGGGGATT
>WYDF02117405.1:0-23419 GCA_009867245.2 Adranes taylori
CAGATATCTGATACTAGTCTCTTTTATATTGAGCTTCAAACCACCGCAAGGCAGTATCTAAGCATATAAACGCTTCATAGATGTCTCAGGTCACCGTGCCAGTACCTTCGAAAAGATCTTGTATGCAATGTTCAAAAGAAAAATCCATCGATCGTTACTGCAAATCATCTTGTCATTCTTTTTGTGGATGGGACGGATTACCGTTGTGTTCCAATCTTCTGAAATCTCTTCGTTTTTCTGTACTGAACGAATGAGAGTATACATACCGTAGTTCACCTCCTCCCCATCATACTTGAAGAGTTCAGTTGGGATGCCATCCTCTCCTAGCGTGCGGCTGTTGCGTATAAAGAAGATCGCCCCTTACACCTCTTTTCGAGTCAATTCTGGGACAACCCCCTCTTCCCCAGCGTTGCTCAACTGGCCATCTCTCACTTGCTCTTGTGGTTCCGGGATACCCTCCTCCGCAGCATTCAGAAGGTTTTCAAAATATTCTACCCATCTCTCGATTATTCGCTCTTATCTCCGATCAAGTTACCAGCTTTGTCCTTACAAAATGTTGTTCTTTCCTGGAAATTTTTCTAGATTTCCCTGGTTCCTGGGAACATTGACCTCGCTTCTTTCTTCGTTCGCATCTCCTCTATCTACTCTAGCTTTTCTTTTTCCCACTGTCTCTTCTTTCATCTCAACCTCTACTTCGCCTTCCACCTAGCTTGTTGGAAATTCTCGGTGTTTGCTCTTGTTACCCTTCTTCGAAGCGTTTTCTCTCTAGCTACATTGCGCCTGAGCACAGCTGCATGACACTTGTCGTCGTACCACTCTATTCTCCTAGCAGGTTGCTTGAGGTCAACTGTTTCCTCTACGGAGCTCGTCAGTGCGTCTTGCAGCACCTTGACTGTTAGGTCATCGTTGCACCTTATTGGTCCTGCTTCCGCACCTTGAGCTTCTCACTAACTATTCTCCTGTATCGTTCTTTCACCTCCTCGCTCCTATTCCTTCGAATTACATCTTCAGGATCGATAATCATGTTTCGGTGCACTGTGATAAGAGCTATCCCCATGAGGCGCTTATGTTCTGTTTCAGCGTTGAAAACGTTCATTTGAGAGTCGCTGTTGAACAGACAGAGTTGCAGAAATTTATAGGATTGTTTGTATATTTGGGTAGAATAGCTCATACTCAGAGCCAGTTGGCAATGATTTTTGTTAATTAGAACTCAAGTTTAGGATGCATAGCTTTTTTGTTTTGATTCGTTAAATAGCTTTTTTATGTCCATTTTGGTTCGACCCGGAATCAAGAGCGGTAACATCTTTATGAGCCTGGAAGCGTGCTTCCAGCTGCGTGTTCAAATCAAACAAAAGGTGTACACGTGTGAAGAGTTGGATGTGGTTTTTATTCACCTTCTTGTCTCGATGACAGCAGTTAATAGGAACACAATAGAAACACATTGCTTGACATCTAAATTAGCAATCTCGTTTTTATTTAAAAATCAGTCTACATATACAAATTCTATGGTACTATTATTGTAATACAAATAAATAATTTTTGCATGTTCTATTATCAATGATTTGGCGTTTTTTAAATAATTAGACCTTTAAGCATACATGCATTCGGTTGGTCATGATTACTTAAGTAATACCACTTTTGTATATCGCGTGCTAAAAATGGACACAGTTTTCAGGTGGACTTTTGTAAGCAAAAATGGAAGATATCATTTACGCTCTTTTGTTAGATATATTATTATTCAGAAGAAATATATTTATAACACATGACATTTAATAACCTACATCATCAGTACGTTGCAATATCAAATCTTTTGTTACATATCTTATTGTTAACGCTGTTAGGAGAAATATAATTATTACACATATGAAATTTAATAACCTTTGAGCATCATCAGTATGATGCGATATCAAATATTTTAAACTAGTACAATGTTTCAATTATATTAGAACAGAGGATTTCTTTATTGACGCGGCCATAGGGTTACTTTATTAATGGGGCCCTAATGCGCAACTTAAATACATTAACTAAGAGATAAAGTCAGATGTTTTTTTTGAGTTACCACGGAGTATAAGCACCGTGTTTCTTATCCTCTATATAACCCCGTCGATCTGAAAGTAAATAGTAAATTGGTTACATTGACTATTTTTTAGAGATATATTGGAGTACAGGAATCGTGGGTCTCATCCTCCATATATCCCCTGTTAGTATGAATTAATCAACAAATAGTAATATATAACTTGTTAAATAATGTGGTGACCTAGGAACTAGTATCCTGATAATGAACAGCAAATGTCTTGGAGTCTGTAGATTTGATGAATCTGTATTCTACACACATTAACTTGTTTAACTAGTTAAACAAAAGGAAAGAAAAGATTTCTACTTTATTGTTCTACGGCTGAGTCTGTCTGGACACTTTCTATTTAGATCAAAGCAAGTGAACAAGTGGTGAACTAAATGCTTTAATAGTACTTGTTTGGCTAGATGAAGGCAGCTTTTATATACATATGTAAAAGCTGTTATGTAGGCTATGCTGCTATGTAGGCAGCTTTTGTAAATAAATTTTTTTTGGTAATAGCTTGGAGTAATTAAACTAGAACGGGCTGTTATAAAATCAAACACGCATACGACGTTCTGAATAAGAATCTCGTTTAATTAAACACTTTCGTCAGTCTTTTTATATAAATTAAATCAGTCTATTTGCATATCTATTTGCTTATGATTTTTGGACCTTACACATTAGTAGGTCATTAAGTACATGTGAAATTGATATCGTTGTATAATACTCTAGTTACCTTATTTGTAAATCAATGACTGTTTTCAAAACAAACTATATGTAATTATAATTTGCTTGCATTTCTTAAAAATTAAATGTTTTCTGAGATAACATCTTTTATTCCAGAGAATTTTTATCCCTATTTTCCTGTATTCAGGATTAACTAAGTGATTAGAAATATTAAAAAAAAATATAAAAACTTTGGCTATAGATATAATATGAATATATAATACAGTTCAACTCAATAAATAATATCATGACGAAATTGTACATGAAAATATATATGTTGTGTTTTGGGAAGATCTGGGAGGATAGGACACACTTCACGTGGTTCCCGTCCTTCAGATATCTCCGGTATGTAAACACTTCGTACCATGTTCTATCAACAATACAAATGAATGCCCTCGTGGGGTTACCTGGGAGTATGACCACCTTAGTGTTCATCCTTCAGATAACTTGAATAATCTGTAGTCTCGAGATATTACCATATTTACTACTTAAACTCGCGGACTACAATAGTTATTTAGGGTAAATTAAATAAAACTAGCGTGACTTAAAAAATGCTGGTCCCTACCGTCCACTTCGCAGTCCGCTCTTGACTCAGTTCTTCCCCGTATTTGCCTGCGGCGCTTCGCGCGGCCTGCGGCTGCTCTTGACGCACGTTTGCAAAATTTATAATAGAGAACTGATGCATTTACCTACGCAAGAATTTGCCAACACATGAATTCCTGATTCCTATATTTGTCTACCGCGCGTACAGCTTGACTCACTTATGGAAAACTTCTAACAGAGCAGTCTGAATTTAACTTTTGAATTCCCCTACCCTCGCATTCGCCAACATATTTGCCTACGGCGCGGACAGCTGCACTGTCGGGTTAGCCATGGTTTGGCTACGACCCCTCTTGACTCTCTTTTCGGATAATTTCTAAAAGAGTATTCAGGCCATCGTGTCCGTTTTGCGTAAAATTGAGGTCCTTGGATCTTACACTTGTTCTCCAAGTTTTGTTTTTCAACTTTCATAGGAACCGAGATATTTAATGCAGTACAATAGCCGGTCTCAAGTAAATCGATCGAAAACTTTAGAAAACAATAAACACCCTGTATATATATATATCTAAGTTTGTAATTTAAAAAAAAAATGTTTCAAATAAAATTGAACAAGCTTTTGGTGGTCTATAGAATAAAGTTTATTCAAGTGTCCTATTTTGTATAGCTCCTGAAATATATCAAAAAGTTTGTAAAATTTTAAATGTGGCAACATCGCGCGCTACACCACTTGCGGAGGTGGCATTACTTTCATTCGACACATAGTGCGCGCAAGCGACATTTCAGTCTTCTAATTGTAAACTGAATTTCTCAATAAAATAATCATATCGAGCCCCTCCAAAAATTATAATGTGTACCCGCCACTGATAACAACATTTATTCAATTGCGAAAGTAGTTTATATGTCTCATACAACGTAAAATAATTTTTCCTGTAACTTTGCATCTATGACATCTATTACATGCAATTAATATGTATATAATATGATTGTTGAATGTCGGTTGCCATGGCGACAAGTTGCAAAATTTTAAGATATTAAGGGTCATATCTTTGAAATGATAAGAGCTAGACCCATTTTATGTGATATCATTGTAAAGGAAATCACAAGGGCTACTAAAATATAAGAAAATATACAGAGTGTTACGAAAATGTTTTTGAAAAAAAATATATTACTTAAAATCAGTCAAGTATATTTAGTTGCCCATACTGGCAAAACTGAGCCCCCCTGGTCTTACATACTTTCTCCAAGTTTTATTTTTCCAGCTTTCAATCGCTTAAGTATTAAAGGAACTTTAGACACAAGAAATAAAAAAAAATCTTTTGAAACTTTTCGAGAAAATGGATCCTAAAGTTAGGAAAACAAAAAACACTCTGTATATATGTTAAATTGTGATTTTGGAAAAAATGTTTCAAACAAAATCGACGGGCCTTTATGTAGTCTATATAATAAAGTTTTTATCATTCCTGAGATATTTAAAAAAGTTTTTTAAGCTTCAAACATGGCAACTCTGCTTCCTATACAATTTGGCAACATTGGACTTTTTTTATTCGACGCATAATACAAGGTACTATATGTGTGCATAATTTCAATCTCCTAGTTGGAATACGAAATTTCTTAACAAAAAAAATGGCTCCTGCCCGCCATATTAGATGTATAAAAAAAATGAAAAAAACATTCTGCGGGCTCAAAAAAACAGCTGTCTACCAAATTTCATCCAAATCGATCCCATAGGGAAGGAGAAATTCTTGAATATACAGCCGTACGTACGTCCGTACATACTAACAGACACCGAAAAATCGACCTTTCTATTAGTTTTTTGAGCAAGAAATTTTTTTAGAAAAAACTTTTTATATGAAAAATTGTTCCTTATGACCCTTCCCCCCTCTTTAAGCGTATTAACAGATTGTAGTAATTTCAATACAAGAGACATATTAAGGAGAAATAGAAAAAAATGTCAAAACATGAATACTATATCTTTCATATACCTATAGGTATATCAAGGTTTCATATACCATACCTATATGGTATATGGTATCCTATGCCTATATGGTATATGAAATATAAAAATGTGCTATTGATTACTTACAATTGACAAAAGAGAGTCCTCTGACTTTATCGTAAGCCTCTCTTCTTTTTGTTGTTGATAGAAAACCCATAAGTGATAGAGGGGGGGGGGGGAGGTTCAAACACCATAAACCCCTCCCATACCTACATCCATCGATGATGTTCCTATTTTATGCATGAAAGGATTGATTTGAATGGATAGTTGAAGCACTTGTGGAAAAAAAACAGTTTGGTTTTAAAAACAATATGTTTTTGTACTGTTTGATGAAAACAACTGTTTTTTATAAAACATATTCATTTGGTGGAAACCCGTACTTTTGAAACACACAGAAATCACATTTATTGTTTAGTTTAGCTGTTAGTTTTATTTAAAGCAAATGACATTCATGAAAATTACCATTTAATAGGATAATAATGAGTCTATACTTGCAGATTTTAAACTCGTTTATAACTACTATAGATCTAACAGTAGTTATATAGACATATAGTAAACCTACTGGAAAATATTGCTGTGTTACATGCAAATGACAATAATTATCGTTCATCGTATAAGTCGCAAAATAAACAAATAAATCTAACAGTATATAAAATACGGAAAAGAAGTTTTAAATTTAATTTTGTTTGCATGGACAATTTAATAATTTTTATTGCTACAAATCTTAGGTAAAGAGGTGTTATGGGGGTAGGAAGAGAGAAATATTTAATACAGCTGAGAATAAGAGGAAAAATGTAAGAGAGAAACGAATGAGTCAACAAATAGAATGGGAAAAGACGGATATGTAACTAGAATTGAGGAAGGGAATTAGGAGGATGTAAGGATGGAAGTGATGGAAGAAATATTGAGCAGGAAATAAAAGTTTTCGAGGGCCTGACAGGTTGCCAAGGTCCCATGCATTTCGTGCAACATCTCTGCTCCAGCCCATAGATTTAGGCGCAATTGGAAATATGATATAAGGCCATCTTCTGAAAAACAATAAAAGTGGATACGACCAAATATATTCAAGAGGCGTGGGAAAAACTGATTCCAAACAACATATAATCAATAAAAGATCACAGATCACCTGTCAAGCATGAAAACCCATGGAAACTAAATCCAGAGGAAAAAGAACTGCTATCAAGAAAAGACGAACTGCGCGAGAAATACACATTCGGCCGCCACTCACACGAGAAAAATACCTTAATAAACTGCCAGTAACAAATTGATGAAATATTGAGAAAACGCCAATGGGACTACTCAATAGAACACGCGTGTGAGGAAGGTGAGAACCAGTTTTGGAATATTAGAAACTAATTAAGAGGAAAGCAAACGATAATAATTCTATAGGAGACCGATAAGCCTTTTACACACCGTCAAACCTGCTCAAAAACTAGAAGAGCGTACCAAAGAAAGCTTAAAATGGTCGGGTCTGGTGAGGCGGAAGCAGAAGGGCAAATAACCAAACAAGCTAAAAAAGACCTCATCAACGCAATAACAGCAAGCAAAGAAAATGCATGAAAAAAACTTCTAGATAAGGTGTAAAAAGATCCGTTTATAGGGGCCTTCCCTAAAAAATCTTCACAAAAAAATGGGTATGGGTTATTCAGAATTCTGAATTAAACACATGAGGTAAAATGGATCAAATAGTAGACCACCTATTTCCAACACATAACCGCCTAATCCCATTGGAAGCCAAAGACCTAGTAGGCAAAATAGAACCAGGCCCTAAACAAGTCACTATGGATTAACTAAACCAAGCAATTAAAAGATTGAAGTCTAAGAAAGCCCAAGGACCGGATGGCTTCTCAAATGAACTCATCACACTTGTAGCTAAGCACGCTTCCAATATATTAATGAATCAGGTCCTGAAAGAAGATAAAGTTCCTATAGTATGGAAAGCAGCAACATTTGTACTAATTAGAAAGCCCAACAAATCCAAAGATGATCCATATGCATGCAAACCTATCTCTCTATTAAACGGGATAGGGATCCTAAAGACTATAAAATGTAAATGCATTCCAGCATACTTAATCCAAATTTTATTAAGGTATCTATCAAACAGATCGATAGAATACTCAGGAGCCGAAGGAAATAAGTAAAAAGAGATAACTAGCGGCGTACCACAAGTCGCGGCCATGGAATGTGATGTACGACGAACTGTTGCAACTCGCTCTACCATACGAATGTAGCCTAATCTGATTTTGCAGATGACGTGTCCGATAATAAACCCACACTCGAAAAGAACGTAAATAAAGCCTTAGAAAAGATTTCGCGAGTGGATGGGAAGAAACAAACTAACTCTAGTCCCGGAAAAGACAGAGGCTATACTTCTAACCGGGCTTGAAAGCCTAAATTAAGGCTTGAAAACCATGACATAAAGACACAAAAGAAAATACAGTATCTGGGGTTACCTTAGACCCCGGCCTATCATTTATGCAACAGGTAAAAGAGTTCAACAAATCATGCTTCGACGCTAAGTTAGTTAACTAATGTGCTGTTTAGATACATATTGTAAACTCGTTCTGCAATTATATAACAAATATAAAAAATGACTTGTTCTGAAATCATCTCCTCGCTAGCTCAGTTGGTCAGTTGGTAAGAGCACCTGACCGGCAATCAGAAGCTCCCGGGTTCGAGTCGCGGGTGAGGTGTGTTTTTCAAGACACAGAACAGTCATATAAATTTTCAAAATCATTAATATTATACACTGAGTGGCTCATAACTCACTATATATATAGATAGATAGATAGATCTCACCCTATATACATGAATGATAAATCTTTACCCTACAACAAATTAAAAAATCCTACATACTCTCTCACTTGTAGTCAATACTATACCTTTCCTCACTCCCATATCTGAAACGTGTTGTCATTCGTTTTCTCTCTTTGCGTTTTCTCTCTTAGCCATTATGTATTCCGGTGAATCTTCTCCATTACTGATATCTTTACATCTACTATAATGATCTTTTTATATCTATTATACTTAGTCTTCCTCAATCGTTCCCATATTTCTTGTAAATCCACATCATTCATCCTCACTTCCACTTCATTCACCATTTCCAATTTATCTATCCACTGTTCAATTCTAATCTTTTATATGCTCTCTTTCGTACTCTTGCCCATTCATTTATGTATATCCCATTGCTTTCATCCATTAACACTTTGAAGTATACTCTCTTAACTAATCTACCACTTTCATCCATCATAATCTTTTTCTTCTACTTTGTCATTTTCATCATTCCTTTGTGCCAACTCTTGTACTGCCCGCATTCTTGCAAAACAATCTCACTCGGCGTTGAATTTTTCATCCCGATTATTTTCTTCAGCATTTCAACTATCATCCGCAACTATCAACATTTTTTCTCTTTCTTTCAATCTTTATATTTTCGCGCCGTGCATCATTATATTGCTCACACAAACCTCCATCATCAGTTTGTGTGACCTCCATTCTCATACATACCAGATCTCCAAATCTCTTTTCCCACACACATCTTTACCGTTCAATTGCAACTTTTGCTTTCTTTACTACCATCTCTACGTGGTCATTACACTTCCCATTTTTAAAAATCATAAATCCTCAATATTTATAGCTGTATACATTTTCAATCTCTATTCCTCTTATTTCAACTTTATCCTTTTTGCTATCTCTCTCTTCTCTTTTGCATACCATAAGTTCTTCTACCCTTTAAAAAAACGTTTCCTTTTGAGAGGTGATGATAGGGAGAAAGAAAGTGTAGGTTTCGGGAAATGCCGATGAAATAGACAGATATGCACAGATGATATACAGATATATACAGGTGAGGGCAATACTACATCCTTTTCCGATAACACGGTGTGATAGGTAAGAATTTGAAATTTTCTGGATGTTATATGCAGTCAAACCTTTTTAAAATACTACTACAGATATACAGGCTGTTTCAAAAGTGTTACATTTAAAAGTTAACTCTTTTTAAATTGAATACCTATATATTTCAATTATACTTTTGTCTACTCTCTAACAACTGTAAAATTATAGAATTATAAAAGTAATCTGTTTAGCGGTTCTCAAGTTAAAATTGTTTTGTAAAAAATTATGAAGTGCATATTCTCAATTAAAAGCTCGCTGTATCCAAATGGTTCGAGATTAAGAAATACAACTTGTGGATGTGAACGCCACCCCATCTTTCATTTACTGGAAGTCCTACGTTTTGTTACATTTTGCATAAAACAAAAGTTGAACCTTTTAGTTTCGACTGTCACCTTTTAATTCGTCTATTAAATTCAATTATCACAATAGTGTTTAGAGTAAACTAAACAACATTAGTCTAATCCAGGAATCCCCCGTTCCACATATTTGCCTATGGCGTGGACAGCTTCGTTGTCCTCTTGACTCTCATTTCGACTAATTTCTAAAAGAGCAGTCTGGCCTTCGTGTCCGCTTTGAGTAAAATTGAGTTTTATTTTTCAACTTTAGCCGGTCTCAAGTAAATGAATCGCAAAGTTTACAAAACAAAAAACAGCCTGAATATATCTTAGTTTGTAATTTTAGAAAAAAATGTTTCAAATAAAATTAAACGAGCTTTTGGTGGCCTATAGAATAAAGTTTATTCAAGTGTCCTGTCTTTTATAGTGCCTGAAATATATAAAAAATTTAAATGTGGCAACGTCGCGTTGTACACCACTTGCAAGAATGGCACTGCTTTCATTCGACGCGCAATACAATATACTATATGCAAGCGAAATTTCAGTGTACTGAGTTTAAAACTGAATTTCTCAATAAAATAATCATTTGAGCCCCTCCAAAAATTATATCTACCCGCCTCTGATAACAACATTTATTCGAAAGCAGTTTATATCTGTCATACAACGTAACATAATTTTTCCTGTAATTTTGCATATTTAAGCTATTACGTATGCTTACATGTATATAATATGATTGTTGAATGTCGGTTTCCATGGCTACAAGTTGCAAAATTTTAAGTTATCATATCTTTGAAATGATAAGAGCTAGACCCATAATATGTGGTATCATTGTAAAGCAACTCACAAGGGCTACCAAAATATAAGAAAATATATAGGATGTTACTAAAAAGTTTTTGAAAAAAAAAATTATTGATCAAAATCGGTCAAATATATTCAGATGTTCATACTGTCAAAATTGAGGTTCCCTGATCTTACACAAGTTCCCCAAGTTCCATTTTTCCAGCTTTCATAGGAACCTAGCTATTTAGAGCAGTACACTTTTTTTTCAAGGTGAAATTACTCCGCCGCTATGACATGCGATTTTTTCAAACTCGCTTAATCGCTTACGTATTAAAGGAACTTTCGACTCAAGAAATATAAAAAAAAAAAACTTTTCGAAACTTTTCGCAAAAAATGGACTCTAAAGTTAGCAAAACAAAAAACACCCTGTATATATGTTAAATTGTGATTTTGGAAAAAAATATTTCAAACAAAATCGAAGGGCCTTTATGTAGCCTATACAATAAAGTTAATTTGAATGCCCGATCTTTCATCGTTCCTGAGATATTTCAAAAAGTTTGTTATGCTTCAAACGTGGCAACACCGCTTCCTATATAATTTGGTAACATAGGACTTTTTATATTCGACGTATAATACAAGATACTATATGTATTTAAATCTCCTAGTTTGAATACGAAATTTCTGAACAAAACAAGGCTCCTGTCCGCAAATTTTTTAGAAAAAACTGTTTATATGAAAAATTGGTCCTTATGACCCCCTCTTTGAATTGCGTATTAACGGATTGCAGTAATTTCAATAAAAGAGACGTACTTTTTGAAACAATCTGTATATCTGACAGTATTTTAAAAAAATGCGTATTTGGCTATACTATTGCCCAGCCTGTACATATCTGAATATCTGTATATCATTTGTACATATTTATGTATATCATCGTCAAATTTCAGAACCTACACTTTCTTTCTCCCTATCATCACCCCTCCACTCTGTACCTTTCCTATCATTTTTCCCAAATCAGATATTTAGATGTTAAACAGACTCCCACTCATCAGGCGCCCTTATCTTACCGCCTTATTTATTTCAACCCATCCTTCCGACACATTGCTTCCTACACTTGCTCTAACCTTTGTTCTCTCGGAGATTTCCCTTACTACCCTCCTTATTCTCTCTGTCATGCCAATTTCTTTGATCGTTTTTCAGAACTTATCCATTACAATGTTGTCAAATGATTTATTTATGTCCAGGAACATCATGTCGTATAGCTTACCTCCCTTACACAACTCTTGTCTTATCAGTTTTTTATCACACTACTGCACTTCTACCCCCTATATAGCAAAATGTGAGTTTCCAACAACACATTTTTCTCAGTTAAAATCTTGAAATCCTTTTGTTAATTATAATTAACTCAGGAACGATAATTATCGTTCCAAACAATCTGTATAACCCACTCATTATAGCTATCCTCGTTAATTGTTCACATCTGCTCTATCGCCTTCCGGAAATACTGCAATTATGTCTCGCTTTTTCCATTCATCAGGAATCCTCTCCTTTCCTGTCCAAATTTCATTGAACCCTCTTACTAACCCTCCATACCATGCTTATTCAAGCAGCTCCACATCTCAGTAGGAATTCCATCTGGTCCAACTGCACCTCCTTTTTTACACTCGTTTAATCTCCTCTTTAACTTTATGTCTTCCTCAATCTCATTCTCATCCTCCTCATTCTCATCCACATCCCCATTCATCCTTTTTCCATCCTCTTTAATTCTCCATGGTCCTCTCATCCATATCCAATCGATATTCATTTTCCCAGTCATATATACTCATCCTCTTCATTTTCATCCACATCTCCATTCATCCTCTTTCATTCTCAGTGGTTCTCTCATCCATATCCAATCTACATTTATTTTCCCAGTCATTTGTACTCACCATACATTCCTTCCTATTAGCTTTAATACCTACATCCATTTTTAAATACCTCCACACATCCCTTCCACAACAAAGCCCTGTAATCCTTTTTTTCACTTCATCTTCTTTCTCCTTTCTACATTTTTCTATTACTTCCTTTACTTTAATTCTTGCTTCCATGTATTTCCTACACTCTAATTCTCGTAATCTAGCTCTGCTTAAACTTCTCTTGGTTGTTGCTTCTCTTTCATCCTCCTTTTATCAAAAACACTATAACTCTCCCTATTTCCATTTCTTCTTATATTTTCAATACAATTTCATTTACACCTTTCATCGTTTCCCATTCTTCGTTTCCCAATATCTCGTTAAATTTAAGTCGTTCCTCGTCGTGCCATTTAAACGCGTTCTCCTTTTTCCGCGTTCTCCATTTAAACGCGTTCTCCATTCCAACTCTAACAAAAAGTGGTCCGTTTCACACCTTTCCCCTATCTTCATTTTAGTTATATCCTCTGCTGCTCTTTCATTCATCAAAACATCATCTACCTCCATCTATTTATTCCATCTCCATGCATGCATCTATTCTCACTTTCATCTTCTCCCATTCTTCATTTTCCAATCTATCTTTAAATTTTATTCGTTCCTTGTTGATCATCAGGAAACCATTTCTTTTCTTTCCCAATCTCATTGAATCCTCTCACTAACGCCTCCAAACTTTGCTTATATAAACAATTACACATGTCTGTAGGAATTCCATCTGGTCCAACTGCACCTACTTTTTTCACTACTTTAAACTTCTTCATAACTTTATCTTAATTTATGTCGTCCTCAATCTCATTCTCATCTTCCTCATTTTCATTCACATACCTTTTATGCTCTCTATATATCGTCTTTCATTCTCCGTGGTTACTTCATACATTACCCTTTTACTTTGTTCCTTCTCATTACTTCTAAAATATAAGAGCAATGGCCCACAATTGAACCTTAAGGAACTCCGGAATTAAGATGAAGTTTCCCCGTGTTATTATCTAGTTTGGTCATTTGTTGCCTAATAGCTACTAAAAGGTTGTCATTGATAGAATCAAAGGCGTTAGAATACTCAGGTATTAATATCAGCATTGAATTATCACCTTGTTGCTTAATTTAAAATTTTCTACTTTAAAATAAAACATTTTAAATAAAAATTCTTTTTGTATTTACATACGCCACTGTGCACTGTGAGAATTAAATCTAATAAAAGTATTTATATGGCAATAAAAAAACTCTTACCCGAAATACGAATTTCACCGAAATTGATCGACTGATTGACAGACAATTGACAGAGTATTGACAACCGATTAAAATACCGACCAACCAAAGCGTGCCATGTAATAAGTGCTGAGATAGCTGTTAGAATAAGCAGAGAGAGGCGATGTAAATGTGTATCGAAAAGTGTGGTTAACTGTATTTTAAACCGTGTGACCTGTAAACTGTAAACATGTGCTGATTGGTTTGTTTTGGTAGTGGTGACACGCTGCCATGTTGTAAACAAGCGCAACAGGCAGATATAATGCAGCGTCACACTGATAAAATGTTTTATTTATTCATAACAATAGATGGAGATCGAGGTTGTTTCGTACTTACAGTTTTAATCCATTGAGGGATATGGACGGTGAATCTTCGTTGTGGACTAACTTATGCCAGGAAATATGGATGGGGATTTGTCTCATAGCCCCTACTTTAAAAATATACTTCTTCGGAGCTTTTTCCGTTTTCATGTATTGCTGCCACCTTGGGCTTAGGTAAGGGTGGGGTGTTTATGGGATTTGAGCTCCTCTATCACTTTCGGGTTTTCTGTTAACAACAAAAACAAGAGATGAGTCAAGTGGAGAAAATCTTTCATCTTCATCTGCCAGCAGCTCCAACCACCAACCATGGGCAAATGCTGAAAATTTGTACACTGCCGAGGATGAGGAATCTTCCAATACCAGTTTTGGTTATGCAGTATATAATTCCATTCCTTTACAATTATAAAGGAATAGACAAGAATCAGTAAGAGAGTAGAGGCTGGGAATTGGAGACTATGTTTGCAGCAGGAAACACACTCCTGCTGCAAACATACTCCCCAATTTCCAGCTTCTACTGTCTTACACATACCATTCTATTCCTTTGCAATCGTCCATGCTTTGCAACCTTCCTGCTTGCAATTTCATTTCTTGTTGCAAATACACCCTTCAATTTCTAGCCTCTACTTTCTTACGCATTCCATTCTGTTTCTTAACAATCGCAAAGGAATAGAATTCCATTCCATTCATTTACAATGTGTAGGAATAGAATGGAATGCCCAAGAGAGTAGAGCGTGGAAATGGGGGAGTTCGAAAATTTCCAGCGGGAGTATATTCGTGCTGCAAATATTCTCCCCAATTTCCAGCCTAGACTCTCTTACTCATTCCATTCTATTCCTTTACAATTTGTAAATGAATACCTTCCTACTTGGAATTTACCTTCCTGCTGCAAACATACTCCCCAGTTCCCAGCCTCTGCTCTCTTACTTATTCTATTCAATTCTTTTACATTGCAAAGAAATAGAATTACATTCCAATTAATGCCCTTACAATCATAAAGGAATACAATGGAATGAGTAAGAAAGTAGAGGCTGTGAATTGAAGAGACAAGAATTCCCAGCCTCTACTCTTCTACTTATTCTATTCCAATCTTTTACAATCGGCAAGGAATAGAACTACATTGGCAAGGAATAGAATTACAATTGTAATAGAAACATTCTTTTACAATCGTAAAGCAATATAATGGCATGCCTCTGAAAATAGAGGCTGGGAATTGGAGAGTGTGTTTACAGAGGAAGGTAATTAGTAGCAAAAGTATCTTTCCGGCTGCAAACATGCTTTTCAATTCCCAGTCTCTAGTCTTTTAATCATTCCATTCTATTCCTTTACAATAGTAAAGGAATATCTTCCTGCTGGGAATTTATCTTCCTGTTGCAAACATACTTTCCAGTCTCTACTCTTTTACTCATTCCATTCCATGTCTTGACAATCGGAAAATTTTTGTTTGACTTTGAACTTTCAAATCTGATTGATGTGGTCCAAGTTTTTTTATTTGGAGTTTGTCTTCATAAAATAAATTTTTATTCACAATATTTTCAATTGAATTCATTATAATTTAATTTGAAAAGACTTTATTTAAAAGTATTCAAAATATTAATTAAAAAATAATCCGATACTCCGATTTTTTTTATTATGAGCATATGAATTACGTATATGAAGAGAAGTGCGTGAGAAGAATATTAAAACAAATCTATGAGCGCACAATCCACATACATAGAGCGGTCACAAATAAATTGTGCACTTTTCTCCATATAAATTTGCTTGTTATTTTAGACCAATAAGGCGAGTCCATTGCAAAACTTCAGATTTTGCATGTAAACAGAAGTGCACACATTTTTCATGCTAGCTATACTAGAGACAGAACAATATGTTATACCTGTAGCGTTTTATTATTCTCTCGCAGTCTGCTACGTAGCTGGAGTTCTAATAGCAAAAGATAATATGAAAATTTAAAACATTTTAAATTAATAATACTTTATTTTATTTTGTATGGGTGTTCACGTGCACATGTGTACTTATGCACCAGCCGCCACTGATGTTTGCAGATGAAGGTAATTTGTAGCAGAAATATTTATCCTGCTGCCAACATACTTTCCAATTCCTATCCTCAACATTCCTATCTCATTCCATTCTCTTCTTTTACAATCGTAAAGGAATGCCTTCCTTCTTGGACTTTACCTCCCTGCTGCAAACGTACTCTCCAGTTCCCAGCCTCTACTCTCTTACTTATTCTGTTCTATTCCTTTACAATCTCTAAGGAATAGAAATCATTCCATTCTATTCTTTGACATTCGCAAAGGAATATAATGGAATAATTAAGAGTAGAGGTACGAAATTGGAGAGTATGTATGGATAGGAAGGTAATTTGCACCACGAGTATGTTTTTTGGTGCAAACATACTTTCCAATTCTCAACCTCTACTCTCTAAATCATTCTGTTCTATTCTTTTACAACCGTAAAGAATATCTGTAAGCCTGGAATTTACCTTTCAGCTGCAAACACACTCCAGTTCCCAACCTCTACTTTCTTACTTATTCTCTTCTATTCCTATACAATCGCCAAGGAATAGAATTATATTCCATTCTATCCTTTTACAATCGTAAAGGAAAATAATGTAATATAGAGTAGCGGCTGGGAATTGTAAAGTATTTTTGCAGAGGAAGGTAACTTGTAGTAGGAGTATGTTTCCTGCTGCAAACATACTTTCCAGTTCCCAGCCTCTACTCTCTTACTGATTCCATTCTATTCTTTTACAATCGTAAAGGAATATCTTCCTACTTGGAATTTACCTTCCTGCTGCAAGCAATACTCTCCGGTTCCTAGCCTCTGCTCTCTTACTTATTCTATTCCTTTACAAATGCAAAGGAATAGAAATACATTCCATTCTATTCCTTTTAAGTGTAAAGAATGAAATGGTATGGGTAAGAGTGTAGAGCCTGAGAATTGGAGAGTTTGCAGAGGAAGCTACTTTGCTTCAGGAGTATGTTTCCTGTTTCAAATATCCTTTTCAATTCCCAGTCTCTACTTTCTTACTCATTCCAGTCTATTCTATAGTAAATGATTATCTCTCTGCTTGGAATTTACCTTCCTGCTGTAACATAGTCTCCATTTTCTAGCCTTTACTCTCTTACTCATTCTATTCGCAAAGGAATAGAATTACATTTCATTACATTTAGTCCTTTACTATGTAAAGGAAGAAACTGGAATGGGTAAGAGAGAAAATATTGGGAATTGGAGAGTAATAGGAGAGTAATTTGCAGCAGGAATTTGTTTTCAGCTGCAAACATACTCCCAGTTCCCAGCCTCTACTCTCTTACTCATGTCATTCAATTCCTTTACAATCGTAAAGGAATATCTTCCTGCTTGGAATTTGTCTTCCTGCTGCAAACATACTTTTCAGTTCCCAGCCTCTACTCTTTTATTAATTCCATTCTATTTACTGACAATGGCAAAGGAATAGAATTACATTCCATTATATTCTTTTAGAATCGTAAGGAAATATAATGGAATGAGTAAGAAAGGAGAGGCTGGGAATTGGAGAGTATGTTTGCAGAGGAAGGTAATTTTCAACAGAAGCTTGATGCAAACTTACTTTCCAATACCCAGCTTCTACTATCTTACTCATTCCATTCTATTCTTTTACTATCGTAAAGGATTATCTTCCTGCTTGGAATTATCTTTCTGTTACAAACATAATCTCCAGTTCTCAGCCTTTACTCTCTTACTTATTCTATCCTATTCATTTTCAATTGACAAGGAATAGAATTACATTCCATTCTCTTCTTTTTCTATTGAAAAGGGTCATAATGGAATGAGTAAGAGAGTAGTGGTTGAGAATCGTAGAGCATGTTTGTAGGGGAAGGTAATTTGCTGCAGGGGTATGCTTTCTGCTGCAAATATACTTTCCAATTCGTAGCTTCTACTCACTTACTCAATCCATTCTATTCTTTTACAATCGTAAAGGATTTTCTTCCTGCTTCGAATTACCTTGTTGCTGCAAACATAGTCTCCAATTCCCAGTGTTTACTGTCTTACTATTTATTCCTTTTTTTGTATAAAGGAATAGAATTCCATTCCATTGTATTTCTTTACAATCGTAAAGCAATATAATGGAATGAGTAAGAGAGTACAGACTGGGAATTGTAGAGTATGTTTCAAGAAGAAGGCAAGTTGCAGCCGGAGTATGTCGCCTGCTGCAAACATACTTTCCAATTCACAGCCTCTACTCTCTCATGCATTCCATTCTGTTCCTTTACAATCGTAAAGGAATAGAGATTCCATTTGGAGAGTATGTTTGCAGCAGGAAGGAAGGGAGTTGGAGTAATGAGGAAGATTTTAAGAAAAATAAAGACATCGGAAAGGTAAAGTAACAGTAATAAGATTAATATCGTCTTAAATGATTTCCTGGTGCTCCCTTCGTCGTATTGTATTGTTTCTGAGATGTTTTAATCACTTTTATTACATATTTTATGAATAAAATATGTTTTGCTTCCTTCTTCAAACTTATTTATTTTGCGGCCGGTTTCGGCGTTATAGCATCATCAGGTCTACAATTTATAAAAAGCAAATAATATGCTGTGATGTGTTTGTAAATTTTCGGTCTGATGACGCCATAATGGCAAAACCGCTCATAAAATAAATAAGATTGAATAAGGAAATTGAATTTATATTATATTTACATAACCATATTATTTTGTTTGAAAGAAATTATATTTCTTGCATAAGGTGACATGTAGCAAAAATTTACATAGCAATAGCATATATATATATATTACTTTCGTCCCGTCACAAAGTAACAGGTGCTAACAACTTTTTGTTTAATTAATTTATTTCTGTTTGAAATTACATCGATCTCTACTCTAAGCGATCAGTCGGAGCTGTTAACGACGCATGCACCACGATCGCGACGTCGACGTCACTGTCGAGGTTCCTCGTTCCATGTTGATGACTATTATGCATGTACATTCAACTAGCTGGTGCTCATCAAAAATCGCGCGCGGTGTGCGTTATGGAACGAAAACAAAATGCTACTGTTTGAAATTGGTGCTTCGTATTTCCTGAACATTAGCAGTGTTTTCTAATGTTCGCTTGATATTGTCGTAAAATTTGATATTGTCGCTATAATTTCAATCCGTTTCAGACCATCGTGGTTACATGTTTGTTGATGGTGCGTCCACATCACTTCATGAGAAAAAGCAAAAATCAACTTTACAACCCTTGGAACCATGGGCAGCTTTTAGAGCGCGGAGGGGGGGTAGTCATTTGTCATGAGGTGCTCAATCTTATACTACACGAAATGCTTTCGCGGGGAATAGAAAAAGAAGAGGAGGTAGCTGCCCCCCTCCTTTGGTCCCTCTGAGTGTACACCCATGCTTGAAATTAATCACAAAAACTTGAAAAATATTTTTGGCATAATAAGGATTTTTTACTTTGACGTACTCGCCATCCCATCTCTCTGAAAGTCAAACATTTTTACGTCAAGCAAACGCTGTTCTATTTAGTTTTAATCATCATGCGTTACATCGATTATACTTATTTAACTTCAACACTCAAACTATTTAATAGTTGATTATGGTGACATTCGATTAGCAAAGACATGTATAGATAAACAAAAGAATATCGTAAAGTTTTCTGACAATATGATGGAGGCGCCGGATCAAAATTATTCTTATTACACACTTTGACTCAACGTCAACGATGCCTGAAATTAAAACGAGGCATAATTGATCTCAATAACTTTGATTAAGTCAAGTTAAAAAAATACAGCATCCAACACAACGATAATTTTGTTCTCAAAATCATGTCATACTCACACACCATTACCTCACATAAAAATTGGATTCGCTCAAAAACATAACTTTAAACAAAAACTCTGTGTCCTCCAAATGAGTCAAAAACCAATTGCGATCTAAATTCTCTTCAGACATGTGGTGTAATTTTTGTAGCTTGTACGGATAAAACTTGTGTTTTTGCAAGATAATCCATACTGAGGTTAGAGGAACGCCTACTTCCAAGCTTGGCGGATTGATTTTTTCGGACTGACTGATACCTTTTCCAAATTCCCGTCCACTACGTCTGGTGAAGTGCACAGACGTCCTAATCTGTAACCATTCGCCACACTTCCTGTAGCCCTGAACTTTACTAGCAGCCTGCCAAGTATTGAGTGGCTCTCATTCCGGATCCCTCACATTAAATTAATCTACAACTTGTCTTTGAGATAATCTTCTCTTCCACAAACGAGTATAATCTCTACTTGGTTCTCAGTGGTCCACACCTTTCAATTCTACAACAAGAAAACACCAAAATTAGTATAATCCTATGGTGCCTATGTGGACTATATTTCTAATTCATTTCTAATTTTGGTCGATTACATTTCTAAATTTTCTGGAAAAATGTATTCTTGCCGTTGTTAGATTTCTTATGCCGGTTTCACACGCTGGCCAAAGTCCTTGATTATTACGAATATGTAGTTACTAACTTTATTTTAGCTGCCTTCGACTGAGCCAAGTTTGCCTGCGTTTTCCTGGTCCTTGGTAGCGTCCTTGGTCCTTGGATTTGTCCTAAGAGTGACAAATCAAAGGGATTCAAGGTAAAAAGTGACAAATGAAAATGTTGGCCAGTCAATACAACTGCTTATTGTTGTGCCGCCCACACGTTTGTGCGGTTTGACGCATAAAATAATTCAACTCGTTATAAACTGTTGCTTGCTAGAGGTTCTATGTAGATGTAATCGTAGCGGCAAACATTGATTTCTGTTGCTAATGTGCTTGCATAAACTTGGTTTTTATTGTCTTTACTCTTTGTAATAAATGATGTGGCTCTAACCGCGCTCGTTAAATGACTGACATATTTATTTGCATTTAATTATAATGCAAAGTAGTTAGGACGTCTTCTTTCCATTAGAAAAGCAAAGATAAAATTTCAGCGAACTAAGTATGAAAATGATATTTGATATAAAGGATCTTCTGAAACTTAGATTGCCTGTCGAATGAAGTGACAAAGGAGCGCGTAGATGTTTAATCACTGTCATCAACAATGCACCGGAAGAGACGTAGGCGTTGGGCTTCTTGTGTGACGGAGTACAGCCATCCTTTGCCCGGGACCGGCACCAAGGGGACGTCTCCTGGTGCCTGGCGCATTTTAGAACTTTGTTCTGGTTGTCTTCGAGTGAATTAAATTCGCACGTTCCAATCAGTATAATTCTCAGGGACGGAGATGTCCTGTGTTACTCCTTTGATGACAAAGGAGTAAGAATGGGGTTGTTGCCGCTTTTGTTGAGTTTGTTTAACGTTCCTGAAGCGAGGTTGGAGCGTGAACTCACGATGGCCCGTGAGTTGTTGGGGAGTTTTTTGAAGTGTGGCCTGAATGGGGATCTGCGCCGTCAGGAGTGCAGCTCGGTTAGCGTTAAGGTTTAAAAGTTAAGCTTTAAAAGAATTGTTGCTGTTGGAGTGTGGTGGAGATGGTGTTTGGTTTTTTGGGTTTTGTGGGTTTTGGGTTGTTGTGAGCTTTTGTGGTGATTCTTTTGGATTTTGTGTGGTGGAGCGTGTTGAACCCATGTTCTCAGCTGACGCGGTGACAACTGACGAAATGAATTTTTTGCACCTGGGATGCTTTGGGCTTTGGCGGGGAAATTTTAGGAGAAGGGCGGATTGGTGGAGTTTTATTTTGTGATACTCCAGGAGGCGCACGTCTAGAGTCGGTAGGCATTTTTGGTGCGCTCCGACCAAAGCGATTTGGGAAGCAAGAATTTGGATTAGTCTAAGATTGAAATAAATTGGTTAGGAAAATAATAAAAAATAAAATAAAAAAAATTGAAAAAGAAAATAAATTGAATTAAAATTGTACTTGAATTAAATAATTTAAAAAAATGGGAATAGAAAAATTAAAACGAAACAAAGAGAAAAAAAATCAAGGGCGGGAGGTCCCTACGTCCACTTACCGTTTAGACCGAGTATTCTCGTATGGGTGGAAAAACCCTACGACCACTGCAGTGACAGCTACCTTAATTGTTGGCTTCTTTCTTCTTATCACTTATAGACTTTCTGTTTGTAGATGTATTAAAAGCTTGTTTAGTAAACTGCAGTACGTATAATTGCAGCGTGTCGCCTCCCTGCAGTAATTGCACTAATAGAATATGTAATGTGCTACAGTAGCTACAGGTAGCGTTATGTGTTGAGCTATGGGTAGCCTTTTATATCGTATCTCTGGTTTACATAAACTGTACATATACTGAAAAGTGGTAGTAACTTTACATGATCATGCTGGCGTACATAATATACATGTACCGAAAAGTGGTGGTAAGTTTGCATTGACAGCACTCCAAACTAGCAACGATTCTTCAAAGTAATTAAGAAAAGCCGTTACGCCATTAAAAATCATGCAAAATACATAGTATAAAAAATTGTCTACGAGTTTGGAAAGAAAACAGCTGGTTATCAAAATCTTCATAAATCTGTCATAGACTCTGACAGATTTATGAAGATGTTTAAAAATATGTCAATAGGGGCGGTCGCCTAATTAAATATGTGTACGAACTCATAAATCCTCGCGGAAGGTGTAATATAGGTATAAGAGAATGGAAGGAGAAGTGTAGGAAGTGTAGGAAGGACTAGGGGGAGAGTTTGTCGGGAATGAAGAAAGAGGATTAATGAGGACAGAAGCGAACGAGGTGGTAGAAATAAATACAGAGGTTAGAAATGCGATGGGAAAAATAAAAATGGGAGGGGCAGCAGAACCGAATAGGGTGCCGGTGGGTACATGGGAATGTATGAGTGAGAAGGGTATAAGTACGTTGGTTAGAACGATGAAAAAATATGGAAAGGAGAGCAAAGAGGGCCGGATGAATGGAAAAAAAGGAGAAATAGTGCCAGTGTATTAGAGAGGAAACAATAGATGCAGAGAGCTATAGCGGAGTAATAATTATGGATGAGCTGTATAGACTGTACGCGAGGGTGATAAATAGGAGGTTGAAGGAAGAAGTAAGAATGATGGGAATTTTGTCGCACACTCAGAATGGATTTATTAGAGGTTAGAGGTAGGTGTACGGCAGACAATATTGCGAAAATTAACTATGTTATGAATAGGAGGTTGGAAGAAGAAGTAAGAATGATGGGAATTCTGTCGCACACTCAGAATGGATTTATTAGAGGTTAGAGGTAGATGGACGGCAGACAGTATTATGACAATCAACTATGTTATGAATAGGGAGATTGCGAAAAGAACGAAGTTGTACCTCCTATTTGTAGACCTGAAAGCGGGGTTTGATGTGACTGTGAGAGAAAAATTGAAAAATGGGAGAGAATGAAAAATGTAGGAATTTCGAAATCAATGATAAGAAGATCAAGGTAGTGTATGAGGGTACGAAAATAGAGACGAGAGTAAATGAAAAGACCATCGGAATGGTTTGAGACCAAAATGGGCGTGGACAGGGCTGACCACTAAGTGCTTGTCTATATAACATATACTTGTTAGATTTGGTGGGTGTGTTGGAGAATGGCAAAGCGGGGGGGGGGGGGAGGTTGGAAGAGCGGATATGAAAATGCAGAAGGGAGGAAATGTAAGAAGGGAGGGGGAGAAAGCGGGAAGAATGT
>WYDF02117406.1:0-10230 GCA_009867245.2 Adranes taylori
AAGAACAGAAGTTAGTGATAAGCAATACATCTTTTGAATTATTCCCCACCGTAGTCTTTACACCTGGAAGTCCCCAGCAGATTCAAGACAGATAATTGTAAGAAACCAGATCGACTTCATAATGGTACTAAAAGGATTTAGAAATTCAATTATATTGATGAAGATCTATCCAGAGAAACGATCTATGCGGGCCGCCCCCTATCACTACTATCCTTTGTGCGTGCGCCGTTTCTATTTTTACATTACTATGACTAATATAAGTAAAGTACAGTATTGTACTGCGCAGTACAATATTATGATCTATTTGGCGCTATATTATGCGGATTCGCTTTGCGTGGCACTTTATTTGAACGAATGTTTCAATTTTTTTTTTGGGACTACATACCTCTGTTAACCCGGAACTCGGTTAGTCGGGACTCGGATAAACGTGGCTCTTCTGTACTACGAAAACTTTTTTCGGTGACATAAACTACCACTTCCGATTAACGAACAACAAACTTTTCAGCTCTTACTCTTTCCTAATAGGAGGCGGGGCCAATTTGATGATTTTGTACGATTTATGGAACTTATGAAAGTTAAACACGTTATTTCCAATCATTTCTAGTCACTATAAATATGTAGCTAAGCAGATTGAGATAATATTGCTACATCAAAGTAATAGAAGATAATAAGTATTTTATTTATTTACTTAGCATTTATTTTTATTAGTTTTAGTAATATTCTTATTAAGTAACATCTATATATGAGAGTATATATTTTATTTTAAAACGATTAAATAACTAATTCTTCTCACTTCGTAGATGCGCCAAAGCTATTTTTAACTACTTAACACGCATTTAAGTAGCAAAAGGCAATAATAATAAAAATGCACTAAACGACCAAATGCCGCGCTCATAACATTCTCGATCGTTTCTCTGCGATTGACCAAACATAGCTTACAAAAAACACTTCAAATCGGTTTTAAATCTTATATTATGTATAGCACTGTTTCAGCACCAAAGCTGTAATTTTATTAGCAATTAAGCGGTCAGCGATTGTATTTGTTACTATTAAGCTTGTAAGAGATTTTCTGTTTTCGGTTAATATTTGGTAAGTACAAAGAATAATGTATCTTATATATTTGTATGCAAACCCATTTCTTTGTATTGTTACCCTTGCACTTTTTTGCGGAACATTTCTAAAGTTTCTGAAAGATTACCACTGTACTCTGTCAGAACTTCTTCAGTTACAGACGCCTGAGTTTTTTTTTTATATTGGCTACAAATCGTGCAGAGCAATTAGGATAGCGTTTCATGAAAAGAGAAATAAAGCTCTTTCCAGTGCTGTTATCTTTGAAGCAAGGAACTTTTCTACCTATCTTTATTAGTTAATCTTTAATTATGCTGCAAAGATCTAACTCCGTCAATGGTAACCCAAAGTCACTCATTTGGATGGCATATGTGACAAATCCAGCTTCTTCTTCATGAGTAAATATTATAGCTTTACCTGGTTTCTGAAAATGGAAACCTTTCAATTTATAATTGATGGTTCTACTGATGCCGAACTTTTGAGCAGCTTCTTTTGGAGAGAGGGTTTTGGATCTTACAGACACCAAACATTCACCCAGTTGCTGCACTGCGAAATCTTTGTATTTTCTTGAGCCAACTTTCCTTGAGCTTAGCATACTTGTTCGGCATCTGTAATAAGTGTGATGAATGAATTAGCCCTTAAGTTCAATTTTCTTTCACAAAACTTCTGTTAAATTGCTCGTTCATCGGTCAGAACAGCACAAAAATTCAGCCATAAAAACTTGTTCAATTAAAAGGAATGATGAAATACCTGTAATTGGAAAACTACTGTCACATCTTGTCTTGCTTTAATGTTTGAAAATTAATCTTAAGAAGGTGAATAGGTAAAAATCAGAAATAAAAAATTTCGTGATTTTTGAAAACTAAAAATTTCGCGATTTTTGAAAATTTTTAATTTTTGAAATATTTTAAATTTAATAATTTTACCCAATATGCAAAGTAGGGTTACTTTGCATATTGTGCAAACTGACTCCAAAACGTCAACAAAAGAAACTTTTAAATTTGTGAATAACCTTATACAACTATCATGTTATAAATTTCCATACTTCAAACCGATAATATATGCTTTGAAAGAATGTCATTACTCACGTTTCAAAACTGGAGAAAGCACTTGAACGTATTAAAGTTCCAAGCTATAAAATTCAACATATTTCTGTTTTGCTAATATAGGCATGTTATTACATAATAGGGAGGTTATAACCATAGACCAGTAGTTTCTATAGTGGCCACCCATACTGTTGAAGAAACCCCGGCGCCATTGATTGGTTTCACTTACTCGTCTTGCTGCCAAAGGGCTACACAACTTAGACACCACAATGTGCAAAATTACCCCGCGTGTATAAAGTAACCCACATCTACAGTATATGTTTGGAACGCGATGTCATTAGAAAGGAACTTGTTTAGGTATCTCTTTTTAGGTAGTTTACTCAAATACAAATTCATTTATTGTCAACTTATCGACTCAATTAGATAACAATGATGCACTATAATTAATAACAGGATATAATTAATAACAAGATAAATTCGTCATAGTTAAACAATAAGAATATTGAACAATTTCAAAAATGGTAAGTACAGTACATAAAACTAAAAATCGCAATAAGAGCATAAGAGATTATTAACGTAATACATCAAATCCGCATTGGGGCAATAAATCTACATATTGAAATTATTAGTTCAATGGCATTGAGTAGAATAGTTGATATAATCAATAATAGAATATGGTACACAATCAATCAATAAAGTTTTTATACTGCGTTTAAATAGATAAAAAGAAGAGTAGCTTTTATATGGTCCTGGAGTACATTCTAGAGCCAGTAGGCGCTAAAACATATGCTTCGCTCGTAAATGGACAGCCTGTGCTTTGGTAACACGAATAGTTTTTTGTGCCTTGTTATATATCCCTGATAACGATTAGGACTAGTGCAGAAATAATTAAAACAAAATGGTGCCTATTTCGAACGCACTAGTATAGTTTTCTACATTCATTGAAATACACAGGAGAATATTTGATTAAACACAAACCAGGCACACATTTTTCCACACAGTATCATATAATATAGCCAATAAGTTAATACGTTTCCACATACATACTGTACTATGCAATGCACTGGCGCCCCGAGAGAACAGCAACCAAAAATATGCAGCAGTCCTTAGTCCAGTGCGAATAATAAGGTTCATTATTCACTACGCATCGAGTTAGTTTCAGTAGAAAATAGTTTTGAACGACAAATGAAAACATTCATGAATATTTTTGTTCGTAGAACAGCATACCGCATCGGATGCGAAGCAATGATAATTTCATACCGTTTTCTAACAAACGAGATGCAAAAATGAAGGAGCGTTTGCGAGAATAGTAATTATTGTTCTGCTTCATTTAGTTGATCTTTGGCGAATGTAAATCTTTTTGATACAGAAGCAACTTATAGCCAAGCCTCATCTAGACATTTTTTAAAATTTTAGTTTCTTTCATAAATTTGAAAGTTAGTTGAATTTTAAAATGAATACTGAGCATTTGGAAATGATGTAAATATAACAATATTAGTCACGTATAACAATATTTATTAGTGACGTATAAAAAAGTATATTTATTATTTAAAATAATTTTTAATTAAATTAAAAATACGATACGATACGAGTAGATACGGCTTTGATAAGTAGACAATTGAAAGAGGTTGATTAAAAGCCCCGGTGTATATATTTTGTGTTCATAGTTGTTTATTTGTCTGAATATAGGGTTTCCGAATACTGAAATAAATTGTACTTTAAAGGGTTCGGCACACCTAGATACCGATGTATATATATATAAAAAATGTCTTAGCTAATGCCGACAACCAACACTAATTGATTATTTGTAACGATCATTGTTAAAGAAAAAGGAAAAACAAAATCATAAAAACACGTACCGCGGATTCTTTTAACATAGCAATAAATCCGTTGCTCGTTAATTTAAATTATATATTAAAAATCATAATCTAAAAAGAATATAAAAAGAATGTGGCAGACAATAAGAGAATACATAATCGTCATAAATATCGGACTGTTTAGTGAATGGAACAAACTAGGAGACGCACTTTATCGCGTGTTTTTGATACTTCTATAATGCTTTTGGGTCAAGTTTTTTAAAGAAATCTTACTTATTCGTACTTACTCAGGCAGCCGAAAAATAGGTGAGTTTTGAGATTATTTTTGCATAAACTATAACAATTGTTTAAAATTGTGTAGAATATATTTTTATAAATAACACAATTTCTTAAATATAAAATATTAAAAATTAAAAAAGATACGGCCACGCTGCTGAAGGCTCTTTATAAATACTTGTTTTGCGGTGACCACCGCTGCTCGAATCTGGATAATCTGAGATCAAAAAGGCGAAAAGGTTTATTTAATATATTAAAATATCTACTGAGTGAACGAACGGTTTTTCTAAATATTGATTGGAGATAAAATGGCGGACATTTAAAGTAAAAGTTTCTATTTTCGATGAAAATATTGTCCGTTTTTGGTCAAGAAAAAAACACTGTATTGAAAAAAATTCTCCGTTCAATCACTAGCTTATATCTAAAATAAATGTGCGAAGTTGAAAATAACTCGATGCAGTAGTTTTCGAGATATCTTAGTCACCGATTTTGAAAACGGGTTGCACTTAAATGAGCTGTCCTTTTTCTAATTTATATGGAGTCATCTATTCCAGGCTCCTATTGTTTATTTTCAGATACATAATACACCTGGATTATCACAAGTATACGAATCTATCTTCATGATACATAATATATGACTCTCATAATCAGGTACAAATTCACTTACTTAGTCCCGTGCGCAATTGCCGTATAATACCTGCTCCTCTTGGCGACGCAACTCTTGCTTAGGAACCTACGACAATGGACAAATATGACCTCCATAGAATTATTTAGAACCGCCACAAATAAAATTAAATGGGCAAATGTAATAGCCAACGTCCTTAAGGATAAGGCACCCTAAGAAGAAGAACGATTGAGCGAAGCTTACTTTGATTAACTTTAAGTTTTCGGAATATATTCTCCAAATGTTGTACTAAAAATGAGTAAATGCTAAAAATCGATTATTTGAAATCATTTTGTATACCTTCTTGATATCATTATACTGTTGGAACGATATCCTAAAACCTGATAAATAAATCCGATAGAAATATTTGCTTATTGGCGTGGGATTGAGAATTATTTTAATTTAAAATCATTTTTGCAAGGCCTACAAATAATGATTTTTGTTGCATATTAATTTTTCAATGGAATATATACCACCATTTTCTTCAATCTCCTTTAAATATATAACTAATTCGTTTGAATTGTTCTTATATTTATAGGAAAGAATTGTTTTGAAAACTTTGAATGTCTCTATTTTCTCACTTTTCTTCCTCAAAACAGTTGCATTCATTTCATTTGTGGCACCAACTTCATAAAATTTCATTTGTGGTTGGAAACCCTTGTAGTAATCACGGGCGCAAATAGGGGAGGGCTTTTGGTGAGCAAACCTCTCGCCCCCATTATATGTCAATATTTCCCCAAGAAAATAAAATATACTTGTAAAACAGTTCATTGATATTATAGTATGTTGTGATGTAATATTTTCTCCCGAACTTATGATTAATAACACTCTAACACTCCTTCCAAATTCCAATAATTTATTAACTGCCGACTGTTACGAAGAGTTTCAAAATGTGCCGCCTGTTCGTTTGTTGTAATGCGCGCAGCTCTTATTCACGTACTGCATGGAAACATGTAGGTGATTCTCCGAGAGTGAGGGGCAGAATACAGGGCGGAGCAGTGCATATATGATGGAAGTTTTAAATGATGAAAATTACATGGTTCTTCTACGCTTTCGGGCGCGATCCGATGATGAAAGTACAATTTGTTCACTACGCAGTGCATACAAGGAGTTATTAGTATTGCTGCATTCTTGTGAGATACCAATGATCCTCAACACAATTGGTACCGTGATAAATATAATTAATTTCTTCCGACAGTCTGGCCTTCGTGATAGGTTGAAAGATTACCAAACAGGCAAACAAAAGAAATATTCCAGCGAAATCTTTGAAGATTTATTTCGAGCATAACGTGTATTACCCTTTTCTTCACCACGTCATCAGCGAACTTAAAGCCAGATTTTTGGATCATTGGGCAACAACTTCCATTTTCTTTCGCCCATCTTTGTTACCAGTAGACCAGATCACAAGAAATCAATAACAAAATTGCAGACCACTTATTTGCCGAATGAAAATGCTGTAAATTTGGTGTCCGAATAGGAGATCTGGCGCAGAGCGGACTAGCCTTATAGAGTATTCACCACGACATAAACGTAGGCACACTGACTATTATCAAGTGAGTGGCATTTGAACGTCAAAGATTTAATTTAATATTATATTTTGTTGTTTTTCATGTTATTTACTCCATTCTTGTCACCACCTATCTTTGCAACACCATAAAGAGATTTGGAGGTGCAGATTTTGGTTTTAACCCTATAGATGGTTTTGTCCAGTATGCTGAACATCATTTTTCAAGTTGAATTTCCCGCTTCTTGTTCATTATTTGAATATACTAGCGCTTTCATGACATTATTATGAACTATATTCAATTTCAACACTTGGTTTTCAAACATAGATGGATATTATATTAGATGGATAGATATTATATAAACTGAATATTATATTGGTCAGCTGTTTGATAACCTTGAGATTGTCTCAATTCATCATTTCTCACCTGTTTCGTCTTCCAGCTGTTCACCTCGAAGTTTTTGGTTATTTTTATGTTTTTAAGTGCTATTTTAGGTTGTTCTTATTTATTTGGTGCATCATAAACATTTCAGGTAAGCAAAAATGTATTTTTCCTTGTAAAAAATTCTAATTGTATTTATTTATGATCAAAAATGTTATGTGCAGTATACTAGACATTACCACCTACGCCTAAAACAAGCAGCAGTTATGTTTCTCCAGTATACTTCACATTGCCTTGCACGAGAACATCTAATCAGAAAGCTAAACTAAGTTTTTATTTTACAATTTTTACAATTTTTATTTTGTTTATATTATTTGTAGATGTCTTACAAACCAAGAACTTTAAAAATCGTCAAAGAGGCATTGAGGCTGGCGCTGCCCCCTGTTCAATCAGATGATTCTGAGCCTGAGAATGAAGATGAAATCCCAGTTAATAATAGATTATTGTATGATGATGACCCAACTGAGGAGCTGACACTCTTTGTTGATGAGAATTTTGATAAAGTTGAGGTAAGTAGGTACTAGCTGATTTTGTCATTCTGCTGCATAGGGATATATATGTTGGGTATATTATACAAATGTATTTGTGTTTATTTTTAGATAAACTTGAATCCACATGTAGTTCTACCAGATGCAGATGTATTTATAGCCGAATTAGAAACTGTTATAAATGTTTCTAACTTTAAAGAAGAGCCATCAGATTCAACCGAAGCAGCTGCACCCAATACGCAGATCGAGCATCCAATGCCATATGAAGGAACCGAATTCAAGACCCCTGAACAGCATGAAAACCCACCTATTACTGCCTCCTCAAACGGTCGAAAAAGTAGAAGATCAAGGTTGGCCAACAATAATAAACAATTCTCGAAAAAGTCTGCTACCTTGGCTAAAACAATGAAGAAAACACCATAAAATGTGAAAATAAAGAAGACCTAGATCTAGTCTAAAGAGTCTTCAATAGTTGGCTTAAATTCCTACTTCCTACTTCTTCCCCAAATGATTTACTGAATCCTCTTGCACTATTGGGCCAAGGAATTCAATATTTCTCAGGTCTCAAGCAAAATGAGCCTGAAAAGATTTCATATGATACCTAAAAAGATATTCGGCGATACCTTCATTTATGTGGCAGCAGTACTTTTGATGCTGAACATGAGAAAGATAGATATTTTTTAAGGCATTTTTAGAAATACTAAGAACAAATTTGCTAAAAATAGAGCCAGAAAGTACTTTTAGGGTAGATGAAATGATGGTGCCATATAAAGGGACAATATTGGGTTCCAGAAGGCAATATCTACCAAAAAAAAACCAAAGAAATAGGTATTCCAAATTTTTGTGAGATGTGGGAAAAGCCGTTTTGTATATGATTTTCTAAGAACTGGCTTATCGGAGCTAGTCAGAATAAGCTACGATATTATCTCCGTTTATTTGTATAGATCTGTTTTCTCAAACCCCTTCCTAGAAAAGTTATAGCTACATCCCATATTCGGACGTTTTCTCTAACGTCTTGAAGTTTGCTTAATGCGATGACAACGTTGGAACAAAATTTCTTTTTGAAATCGTGTTTTAATAAGAAATGGATGATAATATATTTTTTTAAATGCACCAAGAGGCATTCGATAAAAGTTTACACTTATTAAAATTATTGGCACCATTTGAATTTGGCATGTTTATTATTTTCCACACTTGATTGTGTTTTTCTGGTATTTCGAATGTAGTTCTATAAATTGTTTTCAAATCAGTTGAAGTAAATACAGTTCCAATTGATATTACATCATTGATTACCACAAAGAAACGCGTGACGCAATCAATGTTTTAAAATATTCGTTTTTAAAATTTGTTTCACTATATAAAAGCACTATTCACTTTAATAAATCACTATTTGTTTCACTATTTTTATTTTGTGATCTCCAATAAATTTAAAATATTTATTAATTAATACATAATATACAACTCCTTGATAGAACTACGTATTCTAATAATGCGACGTTGATCTGTTTGAACCGAGCGTAGTAATAAATTCTAAATTTGTTTACTTGTTTAATAACTTTAGTCTAATAATCGAAACAAAATAACAGCTGACTTTGTATCTAGACTAAGGAACTTTTGGTGTCAAGTGAAGAAGAGTTATTCTGGAACACCTTTTTATCGATAAATTTATAGTGTCTATAGCGGAGCTAACATTAAAAAGGCTTTCTATAGTTCACCCGCTACATACTTGATTATGCTTTATCGCCGCTCCTGTCACAGCATTGTGTTTGTTTAAAAATATGTTAGCCAAGGAATGATGATACTCATCACTTCTTAAGTAGCTATTGTGAATGAAGAAGCTAGAATTAAAAATCAAATTATGTGTTGATATGATTTACATTATAATCACATTTATTTAATTAAACTGAATGCTATGGAACAGGTTACATAATTGAATGAAAGAGATCCAATAATCACCGAAAGTAAAATATGTCCTTGTTAAGCATAGACACACCTTTAGATACTGTATACATTTTGATGCCGAACAAGACCACTGACTCTTTGATTCAAACCTGCAGAAATACGTAGAACTTTATTAATATATAAATGGAACATCAAAAATAAACTTGAAAGTATTTTCAAATCAATACAAAAATCAGAATCCTGTTTGAAGAACCATGTACAAAAGGATATTTAATAATAATAACTTACTCTTTTGCGACTCCCAATTAGAGGGTAGTCTAATTACTATGGAGCTACTCCTAGATCAACATGGTTCGAGTGAAACGCACAGTTTAATGCTAAGTAGATAAATCTCGCTTTATTGTAACAAATCATCAGTCTTTATAGTAAATTTAACAATAACAAAGTATACGTTATATTTAACGAAATAAATGAAAAGTGTATAGTGTAGCTTTTGATATAGCACATTTTATTGCGTTTTGTTTTATTTTATTAGAACAATTCTGATATTACATATTTAAAAGTCATCGCACTTGACATAGAAGCTTATGCATTTAGCGTTTGCTTGCTGTTAAAATATGTCACATGTTCAACCATAAACAGTGCAAAAATATGTAATATATTTTTTAATTTTTAATATGTATTTACATGAGCTATCGACGACAAATTCATGTTTACAGTTGACACGATTAATAATGTGACATATCTTAATAGCAAGCAAACGCTAAATGCAGGTCTAGGTCAAGTGCAATTACTTTTAAATATGTAGTATCATAATTGTTCTAATGAAATAAAGCAAAACGCATAGGTGTGATATACTAAAAGGTACACTATTCAGTTCTCATTTATTTAGTTAAATATCACATACTAGATGATAACCCGTCGTAAAACGACTATCCATTACCACGTCATATTTTATTTACCCAAATGAGTTGGGTTATTTGACCCCTACCGGCGTTTTTCGTAACCCAAAAGAGATGGGTT
>WYDF02117417.1:0-10229 GCA_009867245.2 Adranes taylori
GTGCAGTGTGCCGAAGCTTCACAACTTGTGACTCACTCACAAGCAAGAGCCAAGCACTTCGTATTTTACGTACGCACTTGATGTGTGTAGTGTGTTACGCACATGATATCTTTGCGAGTGTATGGCACATTGGCGCGATGTGCATATTTTGCATCAACATACTATTAAAATCGGATATTTTTTGGTTTTAGGAGTAATTTAACAAGCGACTCGCCGAGTTTCAAAAATTTTAACAACCGGCTCGCGCGAGCCGGCTCCAGCCCACCAGTGGGTACATTGTCTTTAATAATTTGAAATATTGTTGAATACAAGTTAAGAGTAGCTTGAGAAATATCAGCATCATTAAGAATATCCAACTAATTCAATGAACCAATAATATTTACGAGATGGAATCCAACACAAGTCAAAATAAATTTCATTATACCGAAGTCCTTTATGTGATTCCATTGAGATCGTACAAATATATCCTGGATGATGTTCAGTGGCTCTAAATAGTTTATCCTCCGCTAGTTCTATAGTAACATTATTAGATCGCGAGAAAATCAGGTTAAACACACACTCCTTGACTTGATATCCCATTTATTTACTTTAAGTTTAGGTAACTGGAATAATGTATCAAAGTAACAGTGGGTTGTCATGCAGACTTTTTCATAAGAGGAAGTAATACGTTATTATCAATACTATCCCAATTTATTCCTTGTAAATTATAGTCTCCATTAGTGCAATACTTCTGAGGTAGCGTAATTATCAAGGATTTCTTCTATTGACAAGCACTATTTGTCTACTTACAGAGGCTTTAAGTGTTAGATAAAACAGCCTAATATCCATTTAGAATTGTTGAGCATGAGAGACAAATAGTTGATTCACAGTATCAAAGCTAAGATTAATAACATTGGAAATAAATTTACTTTTGATAATTATTAAAATTCCACCACCTTTTTCTTTCAAACAATTGCAATCATAAAGAAATATATTATAATTATAGAGTATAGGTAATTATACAGGATAATAAGAGTACAGCACAAAGTATCTATGTACTATTTAATTTTAAACACAAATTTTTCTACTATGAAGAAAAATTTTAGGTTTTAAGGCAACTTCGAAATAAAACAGAAACAATTACTTATATAATCTTTATAATATTTCAGAGAGCAATTAGCAATAAACGCATCAAATGTACATATCATTGATCATCAGCTAAGAAAAACTAATTTTTATCATTTTATTAATGACATTACTTATATGTTATTTACTGATTTATTAATAATTATATGTATGTACTATATTTACAAATAGTTCATAAATAATAATAATCAATGAAATTTAAAGTTGCAATATATTAATAATGTACCTAGTATGATAATTTTTTGGCTGATGATTACAAAAGATAAAAGATGTATATAAAATAAATATAATAAGTTTCGAACATACAAAAATCTTATGAGTATAAGAAGAGAGGTGGCAATTTGTCTAGAAGTTAAAAGAGTTAGCGCAGAATATCGTTCTAGACTGTTCGATAAACTATATAATGAAATAGAAAAAACTAAATAGATTACTTATAGTACGCATCGCAAAGCTTAAAATAAATGATAACTTTGCTCGCGTTACGCAAACTGTCCGCAAATGTAGACTTGTCAATATTTAATAACCGGCACTTTGTTTTTGCTGTTTAGGTTTCAGTTCATGAGAGCTAGTTAATTATATAATATATTTAAAAATAGTATGACACCAGAGTTGTAAAACTTAGTACGAATCAAATTTGAAATTGAAACTAGCAGTTAAATAAATCTGATTAAGTTAGCCGAATAGCCTAGCAAAAAGTTGCAAATCTTGAACTGTCATTTCCAACACTCCGAACTCGGCGATAAACAGTAAGTGATGCCAAAATCAAAAGTCAATGGATGAATAAAATACTTCATAATGACGACATAAAAAAAACGTTACCAAACTTAGTTCGAATAAGTACATGTGATTTCAAGCATTCGCAAGATTAAATCTGGTGAGGCGACAATGTTACTAAACTGATAATAATAATAGTAATAATAATAATCGGTAAACGACATTGCAATAGACATTTCTCGAATAAAAGAGTCACCAAATTAATAAATAAATCCAGTGATAGGCCGCGACACTGAAATATGAATATGTATTCATTTTTTAAAGGAGTTTTTTCCAATTTACATGTGATTTATATTATTTCTAGATTCAAGACGCAACACTGCAGCAGTATTTTTCGTCAGAAACTTGGCTAATTTCTTTTCTGATATTAATAGTAAGTTTGATGCTCACCTGAAATAATGTGTTTAAGACATACATACCCGACAACTAGCGTTTGGCTCCTTCACGTCTCTCCCTCTCGCTACAAAAAATTTATTTAGTTGTTACTTTTAAACACAAATCAGTGACGCATTTAGAGCAGGGGATCGATCCCAAACACCATTTCTAAATAACATTTATATCATCTTTAAATATTAAACAAAATACTAGTTTTCAACCTATAAGTTGTAATAGTACTTTTACAACTAATGGAATGAAAAATATTGACATCTAGTATCTACTATAGCTGTAAATTATCGCTAACTTTCCTTGTCATTGTAAATTATCATAACTGACAAACAATTAACACATATATGTGACTAAACAATTTGCATGATAAAATATGTGGCTCGTCGTCTAGAGTTCTTTTCTGAAAATCTGCACTACCGACATGCGACTGTGGCGACATCTGTGGGTAAGGAGAAAAACGTTTCGCGCTCAATGCAGAAGAATACCCTACTTTCTTAAATTCCCAGTTCTCAATGTTTTTGTAGGAACTTTAAACATCGAGAGAAACTTCAACACCAATTTAATTGTTCGCCAGCATTTAAAAGAAACACTATTGATCACTATTAAGGAAAAGTCGAATATTTCAAAAAGAAGCGCTGCAAAGAAAATTAAAATGGTATCCTTTTACACACAAAAAGTTAAAAAATTAAATGGTTTCAAAGTTTATAAAAATTTTATTTTTATTAAAGTTTCAAAGAGTATAATCGCGTGATGATAGCCAATGAAACATATGCAATTTATCAGGAAAATTGAGAAAGAAAAGCAACTCAAAATTTTCGTAAGCATTTGTTATGTCAGGCAACTTGTCTTTGTGGTGTCTACGTGTCACAACTTCAGTTCGAATGAAATTGTGAAGGTAGAAATTTACCGAAACGAAACCTATAAATGCGGTTTCTACTTTTCGTTTGCTGGCATAATGGTTTGATCAGATCTGCTCCCTCGCCATTGTACAAATTCAAAAATGGAGAATTGGTATCAAGTTGGTAACAAAATCTATAAATAATATCGAGTTGATATCAAAATCAAAATGAATCCTCTAAACTTTCCAGAAGTGCGTCCTATAAAAATTTAGTAGACTGCGTAAAGGTTAAAAACAATTAAAGGAATCAAAAAATGAGATAGACTTCAAAAGAAAGTGGTCTTTTACTGCTAAAACTGTCCATGTACCTAATGGGCAGAATTAAAAAGAGAGTTCAATAGTTTTCTCGGAAAGGCGATAAAGATTAATGATTAGCACACTCCAATATATATGTAAACTTAAAACATTTGAACTTTTAGCTATACTTAAATTCGATAAACTTTACGTTTGTTCAGATTTTATCGTGCTGACTCTTTTCTTAAAAGTTCATGGCAAAGTTACTTTATCTTCCACGTAAATTTAAAGAACCATAAAGGAAATTGAATAAAAGTGCAAAAGCATAAATGCATTGTATTAACTAAACAATCAATCTATAACGATAATCTTAAACTGTTCATAAGAATTAGTAATACATATAAAGTAAATAAATTTTACCACTTCATGGAAGTGATTTTCTACAAAGTTATAGGAAAACTATCATTGTATAAGTTTTTCTAATGTGTACAAAAACTACGTGTCAAATTCGTATTACTAATATAAAAATAAGTAAGTGGTACTATGCAGAACATTATGAATATTAAAAATAAGTTGATTAGAAAATATATCAGATAGAAATTATGACTACAAAGTTGTAACTATATGAGTAATAAAAATAAAATTATATATTGTATATCTAGCATTTCGACACTATTATTTATTATATTATATTTTACACTGCTATATTTTAATAACTAAATTATTTAAAATATAATGAAATATTGAAGTATTAATTGCTATTTTGTGTCATTTATAAAATTAAAGTTTTTCTGACATAAGAGGTTATTAGATCAACGATGTCGATTTCTTTTGATGTATTAAACTACGAAAAAAAAATGTGAGTCGAAATATATAAAAAATTCGTGTACATAGGACAAAAAGTATAAACGAATGTTTTTGAAAATGCGGGATTAAGATTCAATTCTTCAAAGCATTTATCAAATCATTTTAAATTTTGTACAGAAACTAAAGAAATATATCTGAAAACGACGAAATGAAACAATTTTTAATTGCTTTTGGTTGTGTGAAAAAAATCCACTTAGAATTTTGAAGTTGTTTTCAAAAATTTATATTCTTAAATCGATTAAACTAGCGAAATGTAAGAAAATTTATATAAATTTTTTTATAAATATTAAAAAATTATCGATTTATTTAACGTATTAATGGGCTAGAATTGACAAGCCCGGCCAAATTAAAGAATTTTACTAATATCTAAGCGTTAATTGTTATATATAGTAGAAAATAGAGAGAATCTCTCTGGAATGCGACGAGGATGAGATTGGTTAGAAAATAGAACTAATTAATTTTTTGAGCCTAACAGCGGTACACTTGCATAATTTTGTTAGATTAAAGTATCAATAATTCTTCAAACATTGGTAACAACAGAAAAGTGTTGAATATAAAATTAGACACCGACAGTATAATACATCAAATTTTACGTATAAATTTATTTCTGCTAGATATTTTCGATTAAACATAAGATACAACACAATAATATAAAATTAACAATATAATAATTTAAATTTATTATTGCATGTTTCAGATATGTATGTCCTTATATCGAAAAGTTTCTCTAAAACGTAATATAAAAACATATGAAAAGAACTTAAAACATATGAAGTAGATGAAAATGTTTGATGTTATCTTTTTGTTTTTACTACTTACTTTTAATTATTATAATATTTAGAAGATTTATAATGCATTTTAATTATGAATATTAAATTCTACAATGGTACAGTATAAATTCAATATACATATGATTTCTCAAATATTGTACATAGGTATTTACATTAATTTTATTTTTTATTATATTGAAAACAAATTGAGGGACTGTAAATTCATTTCAAACATGTTAACAATTATACATCATATTTGTTATTAAATTCAATTTTTGAATTTATTTTATTAAAACAACATATGAAATTATTATCTAACAGAGAAAAAGTAATAGATGCGTATAAAATTATATTACTCTAAAATACTTGGTTAAATCATGGGCTGTGCTTGAATATAAAAATTTGTGATGCAATTTCATAATTATTGCACGTTAATCTCATTTGTTAAGTTGATTAAGTACATCATAAAGAAATGAATTACTTATAAAACGCTTTTAACTATGATTGCGTCACAAAAATCTAAATACAGCGTTTGATTGGATAACTAATGTACTCAAGTCTTAACTATACTTAAAAGAAATACTTAAATATAATGTAAACACAGTTGCGTTATAAATAACTACAAAATTATTATATTATATATCCAAGAACAATTGGGCATATCAAATTAAAAACACAAATTAAATTCTTTTAAATCTTTGTGCTCCTTAAATCAATACATTAATTACTAATGTCACTTATATTTCATTTATAAATTATTACTAAATTAAATAGGAATATTATATATCAAAATTTAAATGACCCGTACTTAATTCAGGTCAGTATCTATGAAGTATTAAATGTTTATGTTATATCTATTTTAGGAATGGAAAATTTAATAATTTCTGTCGAGTTCGATAGTTTCAATCTTTTGATTCATGTCACATAAATTATCGTTGGAAAATTATAGTCAGTTACTTATAAAACCGATTTTTCATTTTCGAGTCAAATACAAGTTGGATAAAACATTCACTAACAAGTGGTGATCAACAGAGATCTGTTCTTGGTCGACAGTTTTGGAATATCACGTTTGACGACCTATTTAAACAGTAACTTGTTAAAATGCGTGAAAATCATGGAAATTAAAGACGATACAACAATCAAGGTAAAGGTTAAAACTACTGCAAATGGTTTGGAATGAAAAATCAACAGAGCGCTAAAATGGCGAAACGAAAACTGGTTCACAAATAGCCCCAGCTAAGGCTACCCTAGACGTTAACGGTGAACACAAAATAATAGAGCCACTGTTTATATTAACAGATAATAGAGTAAAAGGGGGAAAAATATGACACGATAATACGTTTCCAAGTTTTTGGGATACAGATGCATCGACGAATACAAAGAGTTTCGTGGACTGATTGAGTAATGAATGAAGACGTTCCATGCAGATTAAAACAGCGAGAGTCTTGTTTAGCAAAACGGAACACAAACTGCATAGTAGGAAGGTCAAGCATAGGCTAGAAGGACTATGTCCTAGCTACTAAATTTATAACCATTCCGAGCTAAAAATTACAAACCGATATATTATTGACTTTGAGTATTTTCGATGTTTGTGTGTTTCATAAAGCATATATGTTGGATCCTGCTCAATATTATACAGCACCAGGTTCAAGCTGGTTTAGCATGTTGAAAATAACAAAAATTGAATTGGAACTATTGACTAATATCGACATGGTGCATTTGATTAAATACGGCATACATGGTGGAATTAGTCAATGTTTTTTACAATATGCATGTGCTTAATAATAAGTATATGGCATTGCAAAATCCAAGTATTCCCAAATATGATTCTAGTAAACTTGAAACATTTTTAGCTTATTTGGATGCAAACAACTTCCTTCAGGTTCATAATTTTTATCTAATGAGGAAATTTCTAATTTAGATGTAATGGATACCTTAGACGATTCTCCTAAAGGTTACTGCTCGAAAGATGACGTTAAATATCCACAAGAGTTGATGCAAACGACGATTTTGAAAATTTTATTCCTTTCCCTTCAAAATTTAAACACAAATTCCAAATTTGATGAACAAAATAAATATATTGTTCATTATAAAAATTTAAAACAAGCTTTGAGGTATACTTCAACTTCACCGCGTTTTAAAGTTCAAACAATCACCCTTACAGAATATATTTTGAAAAATTCTTTTATAAACTCCTCAATATTGTACTCGGAAAACAAAAATGTGGATAACTGTAAAGATATTTAACTTGTCTCTCACTGAGGTGATGTGGAAAACCGGCGTGAGGCTTCTAGTCTCATTGCCAAATTAACTTTTCGGGATTCCGACCAGTTTACCGAAAATATAATAGCTATTCATCTAAGTCGCCAAAATATAATCTACAATAAACCCATATACATTGGATTATCCGAACTCGACTTATTCAAACACCTGAAGTATGAGTTTTATTACAATTACATCAAGCTAACATCTAAGACTAAAACAAAGAGAGACGGTTGTTGATAAGGAAACCATAGATGGTCCCAACCATCAGCTTGGGACCATCTAACAAGTCAACCGATGATTTTATTACTTCATAGATCCGATTCTGATTTAATATTTTAATATTAGCTAACATACTTAGTTTATCCATAATAAAATACTGGCTAAAAATAAACGTACAAAATCAGTATTACTGTCCATTATTTTAACCATATTATAGTATAATATTGATTAAACAATCAATAAACTTTTTGACGTATTAAGATGTAAATGAAACTTTAAAATATTTTACAGTAATATGCGAGTAAAGTTTTAAATAAATTTCTTTAAATTATTATTTATGTGTCATAAGTCTAAATTTAGCAAAATTTCTTGTAATAACTTAAAAAAATAATTTCGCAATAATTAATAAAAAATAAATTATATTACTGTTAATGCTATTAACGGTCTTAAGTAAATAAAATTAAGATTTCTAACAATTTTATTCTGAATGAATATAAATTATGTATAGTCACCATGGGCTATTAATCAATTTAGATTAATTGATAAAACATTTCGGAATTGTGATATGAATATTTTTATTCACTGAAATTCTATTTTTAAACTTGCACAGTATAAACGTACAATAAATTTGAGTAATTATAATAAAAAACCGAACATGAATTGGTCAGTTACATATATGGATTTCGATCAATCAAAATTTATCCTAATATTAGAAGAACATAATTCATTGAATTCATTTTTATTCATTCATTGAATTCATAATTCATTTTTATAATTATTTATTTATTATTTGATATTCCTCCAATTAAACGATGATTGCAAACTACAACCCCTAATTATAATACTAATTGTAATACGAATTGTTGAACCGGAATCTGAAAAAATAACTGAAGAAGAATCGTCAAAAGTACAAATACAAATAATATGTTACCGGAAGAAATACCTGAGAAAGCAGTCATCTCAGAGTAAAAGACGCCTATTATTGAAAATGAATGGAATCAGCAAAGTTTTGTTAAAAACATTCCATGTGGACGGCCCTTCCATCCAAATAACCGAACAACAAATACAAGATAAAATCGGTACGACCTTGAAAACCAAGTGAAAGATCCTTTATTTGGTAACAATCCTAAAGATGTAGATGAATTAAAGAGTTTATCAGGAAATCCGCCTTATATACTCGTAACGTATATACGAGAAGAGCAACCGAAAACCGGAAATAGTTCCTGAAATTTTCACCACTGCTACTGAAAATACAAAATTTTTCTTTCCATTCATCTAGTACTTCACATGGCAATATTCAAGAGTAATGAAGAAAAAACTTGTAAGCGATCCGGACAATGAAAAGTTTAAAAAACTGACTTGAAACAATTAGTTAAAACATGTGACCCTTTAAAACGGAAAAGAAGTGAAAAGTGATACCTTGTAATGATAATTCTTTCTTGAAACCATGCAAAAGATCATATTTAACGGATGCTGAAAAAGAGGCCAGAGTTAAAAAAAGAAGAGAGAATAATAAAGCAAAATCTCAACCTACCTCAAAAAAGAACTACCAGTGCACCAGTTACGAAATTCTTAATAGAAATAAATAAACTGTTCATAGATCTTCAAGCATGAACAGTGCAAAACTATTTACATATTTTTTAGTTTTTTATTAAAGAATCAATTTGTATTATGTAATTCAAACACAGCTTTTAAGCACTAATAAAGCAGGTATTTTGAGAATAAGACCCTTATACTCTGGGTTACGGTTCTTATGTTCCAAGACATTTTACAAATTTACAATTAGTGGAATATCTGGAGAATTTGGGCTACGGTCCTTATACTCCTGGATATTTCACAAGACAAATGTTAATGGAATTAACATTTCAAAAATATAAATGTTAAATGTAGTTTATATACTTGTCACTTGTATTCCCTGAAATAAAGGAACCCACTTTCAGTCCAACAGAATTAAGTAGTAAGTTAAGGAATCAGATGAAATCAGTATTTTAATATTTTACATCAAGAGATATTTCATATAAATGAAACGTTTTAAATTTAGTAGAATTTGTCAAAAGAAATATATTAAAACAAAACAATTATAGCGTCAGTTGAACTACACATGTTTTTAGTTAAATAATACGATAGTTAATAAATCGAAATATATTTAAAAAAAAACAATTTAAAGCAATTATCGCTAAGGCGTGCTTTTTTAATGTCAAGTACTACGATATTTCAATATGTATGCATAAGAATTTAATATCGCTACTTTACTATAACCATTGTAAACAATCGTTGTATGCATGGAACGTATAACTAGTTCAGATCAATTCATTTATCTACAAATGACATTTTATTATTAACCTTAGATATAGTATAAAAAAGACTGATTAGCTTTAGTAAACCGAAACTAATTAGTTAGCATTAGAACTGTGTTTTACTCCAAACCACGTCGATCTAGCGGTACTCCAAAGTAATTAGATTAGGTTCTAGTAACGAGCTAACAAAAGAGTAAAATATAATTACCCTTTTCTTCAATAGACGAGAGGCGCATCAGATATGCTCTATTCACTAAAGACGATATAGATAGAAGCGGATCTAATATCTCGTTGTATAATCAGCTGAATGAGATTGCAGTAGTAAGAGATAGCCGATTCTGATTATCCGCCAATCCGCCAAGACCTTGCCTTAACTCGTTCTAAAATAAAAAT
>WYDF02117428.1:0-10229 GCA_009867245.2 Adranes taylori
CCTAACTTCCTGAACTTTATCACTTGAGGCCTCATTGAAATAGGTGTTGCCTGGGTAGCCTAAGGTCGAGTGAGAAGTTCAATCCACAAAGAACTAACTTACTATTTATCCTTACTAAAAATATTATTATCCAACTCGGCGTGCAGGAACTGCAAAAAATAGGAACAACTGACTACTTGTCTTAATTGCCTTGACTAAATTCTCTACTCGAACTGCAAAAACCCATCATCAAACGTGCTTTCCTGACCAACACAAGAAAAGTATTTATTGGAACAAAAAAAATTATATATTGAATTTATACAGCTATTTTATAGGAACATATTTTAACAAAATTTTTCTGAAAATGATATTATTTTTATACTACCTTATTTTGCAAATAAATTTGACGATCACATACATTGTTTCGTGTCGTATATTGGAAACTAGAAGCACTGTTCATTCTTATATAAGAATCAGCTTGCATATTGATTATGGTCTGAACAAAAAATCAATGTTCGGATGCGCTGTTTGACAATTAGAATTCAATTTACTATGAAATGACTCGCAGGTATTTGTAGTTCTCATCGTACATATGGTGTTCGCAGCCAATATCTTTGGAGGAAATAGCGTTTAATCTCCAATGTAAATGTCCACGAGTTACTCGGTGAATTCCAAAGTTATTTGACCTTCTATTTGTGATGACATGAAATCCAACGTAAATGCATCTCCAACTGGTGGTAAAAAAGTCAAGCCAAAAATGTGATGCAGGAATATGTCTGTGTTAGATTTCAGATGTTTACACTCCCCGCTTAAATCAGTTTGCTTTATTTTTTGACACCTGCAGCAAGGTTTACTGTAGCAAGGTTTTAGGTTTACATTGCATACATGATGCATACATGATGTTATAACAAAGGACCCCGCACTAATCTTATGAGAAATGGCTCTATGTGGTCGAAAGGTACCATTGTTGGAACACTCTATCAATAGCTATTTAGATATTACATGGTGTTGAATATGAACTTTTTGATAATAGTTTCAAATGCATTTTAGCTCTCCCTTTTAGTGTCTAATTGAATAAGACCAGTTGTTTTTACAATTGTCAATTTCTAATAACATTCTGTTGAATATGTGTTACTCATTGTTACAAAATTGTCTTTTACTTGTATAAAGGGTGCTAAATTGTGTTTTGTCACACTTAAGAAAAATCACATATCCCTGTAATCTTGAATACAGGGATATAACCTAAAACTTGTAGTCTTGAAAAATATGTGCTGAAAAATGAAACAAATGTTATTATTTTAAATTTTAAATGAGGTGCACTCTGTATATTGGCACTGAAAATGAAACTTTGTATGTAAGAAATCTGAAAACGTATCTGGTTTTGAAACAATGAGTATCACATATTCAATAGAAAGTTATTGGACATTTATATTTGCAAAAACCTGGTCTTCTTCAATTGGACACTATATGAGAGAGCAAAAATGGATTTGAGTCCATTATCAAAATGTTATAAATGTATTATCTGAACAGGCAGAAAGTTGCGGTAATGGTAACTATTGGCACTTGGGAAATTATCACCCAGGCTTTGTTCAAATCATATTTCAAACTCCACCACAATATTCCTAGGTTTTAGCTGAAAGCCCATAATTAAACGCTTAGTTAAATATTTTAAAAGTTGGTAACAGTACTGGAAGTCTGTTTTTCTTTATTTTACAAGGGTGAATAATTGCAGGAAGAATTTAGTGCAATATTCGAAGGTTCCAGCGGCAAATAGAGCTTCACGTTCGCACATAACATTAATGTTCTTCTCGGTGGAAAACATTATAATGTGCAGGTTTTTTTCAATCTCCATTAGAAAATCTTCCCCTTGAATCATTTGTATCGCCGATAAAAAGTCGTGTACTTCATCCACAGATTTCGGTAACTTTGAAATTGTACTTGTTTTTGCGTAGCTAATATTATTGCTTATTAAATTATATCAAACATGTCTTCTTCATCCACGTTTATTAAAAATTACTTTTAGTAAACATTTTCGGGAACTAGACCCATTATCAAGCTAAAAGTTGTGCACAACTTCAAATAAATTATGATTAAAATTCTTTACCTAATAATCGAGTGACATCATCTCACGTCTCCATTTTACTGAGCACTGAATCCTCACAATGGAGACGTGAGTTATTGTCACTCCATTATAAGGTAAAGACTTTTAATCAAATTTATTTCATATGTATGTTTTTGTCGAATTTAATCATGATATTTTGATGTTGTGTACAATCTTTAGCTTAATAATGGGTCTAGCTCCCGAAAATCTTCGCTAAGAGTAATTTTTAAATAACCGTGTATGAAGACGGCATAATTTAATGTGTAATGCTCCAACCTTAGATGTTTTAGTTATTATTCCTTATGTAAGGTACTTCTTTAGAGGTGAGGACACATGAAGCTTCAGGACAATTATTTAATTCTGCGTATATGATTTTTAATGGTATCTCACATAACTGTTCTGATTCCCTTTGTTAAGCCCATTATTCATTGACGCACAAAAATGTTGAATGTGTAAACTTCGTGGATATGAGTTCCTTATTTTTGAAAAAATTGAATCAGGGCCCATTGTGTAAATAGTAGCATTGCAAGTCCTCTTTGTACACTTCCAACATACTTCACCAGTAGACACCATATTCCGGAATTTATAATATTTACAATATGCGTAAACAATAAGTTCTTCTCCGCGTTCACTCATCATTTTCTCCATTTTCTTTACTTTTAAACAGCGCGTGATAAAATAATTTAAACTTAATGTTAAATTTGCAAACAATTATTTATATAGTAGAAACAAGAGTTGCTTTTGGTTTTACGTTTTAACGTTTTAACTACCGCCTTTCTTTATATTTTCCATGTAATACTGCTAATATTTATGTTAATCGGTATGGAGTTGGTAATTTTATCCCCAAAGATGACGTAACAAAATGTTGAATGGTAATTTGGTCCCCATGACTTGCTTATTTTATTTTTGTTCAGTTTAGTTTGACGCTAAGAAATTTATTTATGAAATAGTGAATATATTTAAATTTTCTTGGAGGAAAATTACCAGCCGGATTACTGAAGCGCCAGAGTACCATAGCTTTAACACAGATAGCGGGGACCAAATTACCTAACTCCTGGGTACATTTACTATATGCACTATACTTTAATCTTTTCACTGCACACATTGTTACAGAAACGTAGATATTTTATATATTATTAGCGACCTGCCTAGGGTTCGCACGGGCACAATTTACTAATAAAGCTTCATAAGTGTCCGAAGCGATTTAGACACATATACCATCCGATCCAGTTTAGGCGCTTTGACATTGACAGTTTATAGTCCCCATATTTTCCTATGGAGTTGTTCGCCTCTAGCGCGGCCAGGGTGGTGCCTGCGGCGTTGGCAGCACCACCGGCGCTACAGGGGATGAGTACTGCGTTGTCCGCGCCCCAGGCGCTGCCCTGGCATGCTTTGACTCACTATTTTACAATTGCATTAAACATCAATATTCTCTACAACTAAAATTGTTATTTTTTTAACATCAGGAAGTTTTTATTTTCCTACCTGATCCCCATAAATAACATATGCATGTATTATACATAATATCGCGCTAAGAAGCACGTAAGAAGTTTCTTTATTGCAAAGCTTTGAACATACGTGTCATCGCTACAAATCGTCATTGCTACTGTAGGCTACAGAGAGAAGCATGCATTTGTGCGTGCAGGCTAGCGTTGTTTTGTGCGTGCAGGCGAGCGTTTTCTTGCGCGTAAAGGTTTAGCCAGCGTTAACAACGTAAGCGCACGGAAATATGTATGTCGACTTTTCTCTACTTTATATAAATCAAATATAGATGTATTATGCATATAAACATTCCCGAAGGAATTCTCTAAATGATAGTGAAAACCGTATGAAAATCCGTTGCGTAGTTTAGAAGAACAATGCATTCAAACAGAGGCGGATAGCGGCTTCATTTCATATATATATATATAGAGAGAGAGAGATAGAGAGATAACACTAATTAAGTATTAATAATAACAAAAGGTTTCTTTTCTTTATAGCAATGCATTGAACGAATATATTATAATTAACACTACATGTAATATGGCACAAACATCAAAATAAAAAAAGAAAATATATTTAAAGAATTTTGAATGTAATAAAGTAATAAATTAAAGTTGCATTTAATTATATGATAAAAATGATAGAATAATTTGATAGCAGAAAAACTGAAAGAGATGTATGCCTCTATACCAAAGAGTTTTGCACTGCCAACGGAACAAAAGCACATTTTCATGGCGAAGACTTCACCATTTTGAAGACTTCACTATTTTGATAGATTTTAGGGGGAATGTGAAATTTTCAAATGTGAAATTTATTACTTTTTAGTTTACATGTGCATTATACAAAGATTTTTGATTCCTACAATATTAATATTTCAATTCGTTCTGACTTTTGTAGGAAAATAAATCAGTATTTGATCGGTCACTCATAAGAAATATACTTTCTTTTGGCGGAAAATGGGTTACTATATCAGACGACTGTTAGGGTGGTCTGAAAAGAATACTAAATTTTTGAATTTATTGGAAACCGATAATAAATAAAATGATAAATTTATATAGGTACTTATTTTTCATTAAGAATTAATTAATGGTGTTTTGAACAAAAAATCCTTGGCTACGTCACTGATCCTAGGTATACATTACTACACGATAATAAAATTCTATCTATTAAAAATAATTAAATAAGTAAACCAAGGAATATTTTGAGTTAAAATATTTATCATTGGATTATTAAAACAGATATAATAATAATTTCCTAAAACACCTAAAACAGATGTAATCCTAAAACACCAATCCAGATACAAATATTGGTAGCCAATTAATTTTCATTCATTAATATTTCAACATAAATTTAGAAATAATCCTTGACTTTACGATAATTCCGATAATATTATCTGTTACGATAATATTATCTCATGTATTCCCTTACATAGTGTCCATTATAGCAAAAGATGTTTAAAAAGGTCTAGAATTTACTGAAGCGGAATGCGGCTGAACTTATTGGGATGCAGAGCGCTTACCCAAAATCTATTTAGGTTAAGGTTCATGTGTTTTCTATCTTATTTGGCACATTTGTAGCTACTGTACTACGTGCAGCATTTCTAAAATATAGTCATACTTGTTTCCTAAAGTTTGAAAAATAATTTAATATTGCCGGACGTGTAAAATTTATGTTGAAGTCGTAGCTATATTGTTTTCATTTAACCCTGGATTACTAACGCCCTTTTATTTACGTAAATATATACAGGTCCTAAATTTTGCCAAAAAAACGTTATTTTACACAAAAAGTAGCAAATAAAAGAGTGTTTATGAAAAAGAAACAATAAACTTTCACTTTTTACATATTTCATGTCATTCATTGTATTTTTTCAATACAAAGTCATACGTTACTTGGGGAGGGGGGGGGGAGGCGGTGTGAGTTCACAAACGGCCTTTATGAAAATTTTTTATGTGAACAAAAAGGTAGTCCCAAATTACACTTTTGGATCGTAATAACATGGTAATTAAGTTACTGTGGAGCGTATTATTAGATTGACTTGAGCTGAGTGAAACACATCTTTCGAAAACTAACTAGTTAATCTCGTTATCAAATAATGACCGTGATTTAATTTCACAATAAATTGATCACACTATAGATGCTATTTCTATTCGCACGTTATAATGTGTAGGTAAATTTAGTATACTTGCAAAATATGTATCAATCTTATCAGTTTACCTTATCAGTTTTATTGTACCTTCATAGTACATTTACACATATTATGTTTATGATATTAAACGAAAATGCATTTTTATTAATTTATTTAGTTTTGCAATTTTGCTTAACTAATATTAAATATTTTTAATTCATTAGCATTTAATGAATATGAATTGAGATGAAATCTTAAAATATCAAATAAACTTAGATTTCTTTTTACTAATCAGTGCTCAATTCTGTTGTATAAATTACAGGGCTACATTATTATTATGGTTTCTCAATTGAACACATACATATAAATAACTTTAACTTTAACAACTTGTAAATCCTACAGGCTTTCTTGTGTGCATTGATAGTTGAGGATTCTTTATTTGAGAGATATCAGCGAGCATCCAGCCCGTGGTTCGGATTATCCAATTTCTCGCTGAAGAATATTTTTATATCCACAATATCAACATTTTTAATACAACGTTAAGTGAAAGTACCGTCCAGTATGATGGTATCATCCTCACGATACCTCCTTGTTTTGTAGCTTAACGTTGTATTTCACTAAAGCAAAGTTAGAAACATAATATTATTTTTCTAACTTGGAAACTGTAATGTCCTGACTTGTATAGATCTTGGGAGATGAATGCGGTTCCAATCATTTGTTAGTAGTGTTCGTACTGAAAATTATACATTTAGTACAAAACCATGACCCAGTCAGAATAATATCAGAGCAAGACTTAAGTACACTAACTACAACATGCACTAGTTTGAGGAAGAATCTGTTTTTATATAAACGAAGCCTATCGACAGAGTTAGACACCAATACAGAAGTGATGTACAGTAATTTAAAAGAATCCATGTGCAAAATAGTCAAGGACGCGCTGGAAGAAGCCTCAAATTGGACTAGGAACAGTAAAAGCAAAACGATTTGGTGGAATGATGCAGTTCCAGAAGCAGTTATACAAGAATCAGTTGTACTCAAAATGACCCTTAATCAAAGAGGAAGAAGATAGGCAATCCCTGTAACAGACAAGTTGAAAAGAAAGTGACGCTGCTTCAGAATGATGGTCTTAAAACAGCTTATAACGGCGGTTAAGAATGAAGTTCTTCAGCCAACAGTGGCCCAAGCCATAAACCTCAAGACTGTATCATTGTAACACTTGAAGTTAAAACCCCATTATAATGTGCCATGGTAAAATTTCTTACCGTGGCAGGTCGTTAAGTAGAAAAGTTTGAGGATCGTCAAGAAGAAAATAGCGATATACCTAGTGGGAATATGTGGAAGTTATTTAGATGACAGACAAATCACGAGGTAGACACGAATGTAGACACCAAGTGACAGCTGGAGTACCGCAAGCTTCAGTAAAGGAGCACGTAAGTCTTCAGTTTGGAATATAATCTACGATGGATTACTGAATACACCGGATCCGTTTACAGTAAATATGTATCTGTTTGCAGATGAGTTAGCAGTGGTAGTTTTCCATAATGAAATATTAAAATACAAATTGACGTAGCAAATCTTGAGTGGTGCAAGTTAGGACAAAGGCAAGACAAAAGACAATGCAAGAATAGCAGCAAAAATGAAGCAGTATAAAAAACAGCCGTTGGATCTATCCTTTAATACCAAAGATAGAACCATGAATCGTAGAAAGCATAGTGACATTAATCACTAGCTAACGGAACTATTAACAAGGCACGGTAATTTTAATGCCTACCTGTATTGAATAGTTAATCAAGAAAATGGCAACCGTAAATTCTGTGAGGAAACACAAAAAGTTCTCAGTGCGTGATGTTTGTCTATCCACATTGGACCAGTGAGCGGTCAGAACTAGCATTCAAATTAGGCGAAGATCTAGATAGCGCAACTGTAATAGACTGTATGGTAGAAAGCGAGGATAAATTGAAGGCAGTGTGCAACTTTGCAAAAACCGTACTGAGACAAGAGGACGGGCATGTGATTTTCCGACTTGAGTATGTATTAAAAAGGTATAAACAAAATCAGGTGGGTGTAACATGTCTCCTGTCGTTCTGAAGAAATGTCAGGATTGGTATGCCAGGGAGGCGGTAGTATCCTAGACTGGAAGTGAAACCTGGAGGGTCCGCTGGATTTAAAAAGACAGCAAGTGTTCGCACTGTACTACTTGTAATATATCTCCAGCAGTAAGGAGACCCATATCGCTTTCTGGTAGGTCGTCCACGTGATGAATGATTTCGTTAATATAAAACGAAAACTATTGATCAGGAAGTCTTCACATGACATTTGCCTAAGAAGGGATCTCGAAGGACTCGCCTTTAAAATCTGCTGTAATCGAGATTCTTTGGAGGTAAATGCTATGAATCGAAAACAATAAGTAAGAAATTAAATGTTCATAATAAATTGTAACCAGCTTTTGAAAGCTGACTGAATTTAAAACTTAGGGACAGAATAATTGTCGATTTTTCGGGTCTAGGTTTTACGAACGTAAGAGAATACAACTGGTTAATGAAATTTATTTAATTACCTGTTATTAGAGTTTGTTTCCTTACGGATTTGCGTTGATTCTTGTGAGACGTATTGTTTACATCAGAAACATTTGTATGTTTAAGTACCAGTTATATTTCGCTACCTTCTTTGGCGTTTCGGCCAACAATAACTACAGTTTGAATATAAGAAAGCATTGGATTGTACAGATTATATCGGTTTGTTTACGTTAATTACGATAACAATAAGGATGTCACTTCCTGGGAAAGAAGTACCTTTGTGCGAACGGTGCTTGATTATTAATGATCTGCTGTGCTATGGTGCTCTTATAAATTAATTTTTTTTATTTTAACTGCGGTTTATTTTAGACTAGCGTGTAATTGTAACATAAAATGTGCGGTTAGGTTTATTATTATTTTGACCAGTGATCGTCATTTGTGAGGAACGTACGACTATTATAGAGCAGCATCTCATTCATATCTTCTTGAGACCACTAACTTTTATGCTATAGTGGGCGCTGAATTTATCCTAGGTGTCATTATTTCGTATAGCCATTTATTTTGAAGATTAAATATGACTAACTTTGGGTGTCATTATATGATTGTGATTGTAGGAGTAATCCTAAGGATGTTAATGGGTAATTCTAGATGTTAATAAGATATTAATAAGATATAAAGTATTCGTGGCAGTAGGAGTTATGGTAGTTAATTGCATTTGGGCTTAAAATAACTGACTAAAAATTGAGTAACTGTTCCAAATAGTTGAGGAACTGTTTCGTGAGGGAGAAAGTCTGGAGACAGATGACTTGGTTAATAGAATTATAATGTTTTGACTGTATTTTGGTGGAGATTGGTGATCTGTAATTTTGGTACAATATTGATTTTTTGATAGAGAGGTACGTCAGGTGTTCTTGCTTATACTGGCTAATGTTAAATGTGTGAGTTTTCTAATTGGTCGATAATTACACAGGAACCGTTGGTCCAATGAGATTTTGTTTGTTGCAATTGCAATTGGTAGGAGAGTGGAGGGGGTCCATCTTGTCTTTTAAGATTTGAGAAGCCGGCTGTAGCCATTCTACTCCGATAATTAGCGTCACATAGCCGCCAATTGCTTGGCTCCTGCTAATTAATTTTGAAGTATAGTGATGTATCTGTGAACTAAATACGTACGCTTAAATGGGTTGGTATAGAGATATTTTTTTAATTAAGCCGCTAGTTTCCATTGTGGGGCAAACCAAATTGGGTAAGTCTGTGAATAGTTGAATATCAAAATGGCGCTTGAACAAGCATGTTTGGGATTTATTTGTGGGAGTTTTCTTTTTGGAAGGACGTGTTCGCGCAGTTTTGCTGAATTCCAGCCATTTTGGTAAGTAAGTCATTTAATTAACCGTATATTTTGTCTTGATTAATTTGGCACTTCATGCATCTTACATTATTTGAGTTGTTACAGAGTTAACTGATCTCTATAAGAATAACTTATTAGTTTTATGTCATTTAGTAATTTCTAGTCAGAAGGGTAGTAACATCATTATCAGGGGAATTATTTAGTAATTTTTGGTAATAAGGAGGAGATGATTGTGAAGGTATTTCGATAATTATATTAAGTAAGAGGGCTGATTGTCAATTAGTCTGTGTATTTTTGCTTTTACTACAGTTCAACTGTTAGTACTTAGGGATTTTGTTGACGGATAAAGCGTTATATATGCCTATTAAGTTGTAAGCCCGTTTCAGAATTATAAGAATTAAGTATTTATGTTTTATTGGTCACTGTGGACCGCAGAGACGAAGAAGAATCCATTTTTATATAATTTGCGAAACCCGCGGAAGCTTCTATGGTGTTAAATGTGTTGGATCACACCCGTATGTTAACGTCTTTTATGTAAATTTGATTTGGCTGTGCAAATATTTATTACGATAAAGTAGAACTTATTGATCGAAATTTACTATTGGCAATAAGAAGACATATGTGATATTAAGAACATTGCTAATTTCAAATCTATTACATTTCCAGACAAAATATTTTTTT
>WYDF02117450.1:0-10228 GCA_009867245.2 Adranes taylori
AATGAAAATTTAGTTTCATTTATTGTACAATTTTTGGTCACCTGTCTACAACAATTTTATACATTAGATTTTACGGGACCAATACAACCATATTCAAAAAAGTAATACTTATTTACATTGCAATAAATGAAAACATCACGTTTGTTGACACTTGGTCCCCTGATCTTTCGGATAGTTGTTACCCTATTCAGTTGATCTACGATTTATTCTTGCAAAATTTTATACTTTGGACAAATAATACCCCGGACAATTGGACATACACTTTTTGTAAAAAGAAATCTACTATGAATATACCATAATAAAGCAAGAGAATAATTGACTACGTAAATCAGGTACGGGCAAACCGCGACCCGCTGCAGATATTTTGCGTCCCGCCAGTAATAATTATATTTCAGGCGAGATTTTTTAATTCCAATACAGTTGTGTATAAGCGCAGCTCTGAGTGAAGATACCAGAAGATACAAACCTTACCTAACTTAACCCTGATATAAATAAAATAACCCTAACCTACACAAAATTAAATTACCCCTATTCGACACATAAATAAACTAACCCTAACATAATTTACGAAATACATTGGACAACATAAAGTACTTAATAACAAAAAGAAAAAAACCATCAGGAACGAACCCAAAACCTTAAGCAAATTTTAATAAGGTCGCGAGTGCAGTGCCTTGGAATATTAGTATTGCTAGGTGATACTGTCTGTTATGGAACATGGACACTGAAATGCAATGTTATCGTCAGGTTCTGATCTTATTGAGAATCTTATTGTTTACTTACCGGCTGAATATCTGCTGTTTAGGCAAATTGCATTGATGTGAATTAACAATTCAGTCGATTTGTGTTAAGAATTTTATCATTAATATTAACTAAGTAATTATTGCCTTTGGTATTGAATCATGGGTATTTTATATATTACCATTATTATTGTAAAATTCTAAGTCCGACAGTGTATACTATAAGCCTTGTTACGACACTAGCTCGCTCCGGAATGCAGGTATGGGAAATTAGAGATGCGATTCGTGCCATACATTAACTAGTCTTGTAGTGTCTTGTTTTGTAACACTTGCTCTGTTTCTAGGATTGCATTGTCGACAAATGGGTTGCGTTGTGTCTAGGGTTGCATTGTGTGATACTGTCTAGTATAACTAGTGTAATTTACATTTTATATAGTATTGCTCTAACTATGAATATTAGGTACTGAAAAGAATTCCAAAACTGAAAAGAAGTTAAATGAACGATTTCATTGGTCGCGTAGTGACGTAAAGGCGGATGAACCAATAGAGATTGGCTAGGTCACTGGAGTTTTTAGTAGTGGGGGAGAGGGGGGGGGGAGAAGTCACGTCAGTCTGCTCTGCTGAATTCTGAAGTTCGGAAGCAATTCCTTCGATTCCTACAATTCTTTATACCGAGGTATGATCTCACTCTGAGTGAGATCTTAATATGAGTGAAAATTTAATAAAAATGGGTTTGGGAATTGGATTTAAATCAAGCCACTAGGTTTATTGGTTTCGTGATGCTCGTTGGGTAGAATTAATGATTTTCCAACATGGCGCTAGCTCGTGTTTGTAATGTTATAGGCGACACACCTAGAGCTGAATCAGAGGCTATTATCCTTCTGAAGAGTAGTCTGTTTCTCATCTTCTGCCGCAAGAAAATGTATTAAAACCTGTATTTCGAGCTCGCGTGTGATTTGGTGTGATACCGGCATCTTGGTAAAAATACCGCGTGCATCTGTTGAATACATTTTTGTCCAACCGCCAGAATGTTGTCGAAGTTGCGAAATAAGTATTTTTTTTGTAACCTGACCATTCGTCTCTTGACCATCATATAAGTTTAGCGCCTCATGCAGTTTGCTATTTTTGAGATTGTGCATTTTAAATTGTATTTTTATATCTTAGTTTTTTATATGAGTCGATAATTTATCGATAAGTATTTAACTAACTGCAATTGGCCAGCATTAATATTTAACTAACTGCAATTGGCCAGGGAAGGGGGTCATAAATTCAGTTTGGATTTAGTAATTGAGGTTTGTATTTTTTTAGTATTTGAGGGAAGTAACTAAGGGCGGGGGGTTAGTCAGTCAGTGTAACATGAAATAACAAATAAATGAATTCTAAACTGTATTGTATCTTCTTCTGAATGTGCCTATCCGGTCCGGATGTTGGCGACAAGCAAGGGAATTTGAACTTTACTAGCTGCTACTCTAAACAGTCCTCGTGTAGACAGAGAAAACCAAGGTCTAAGATTTTTCAACCTGGAGATTCTGCATCTTCTAGGTCCTTTTTAGCCTATAACCTTTCCCTGGAGTATCAACTGGAGCTGGCTATATCTCTGCCTCATTATCTATCCTAAATATTCTAATTTGCGTTTTTTAATTATGTCTATTATTTCGGCCTCTTTTTGAAGCATTTCTAGTCTTGTTGGGAACGTGATCAACCCAGGAAATTCTGAGAATTCGCCTGCCTGTATAACCACATGTCCAAGTTTTTCTGTCGACGCTTCCGTCAAGGTCCAGGACTCGGCACCATATAGGAGCACAGACAAGACATAACATATAAGAAGTCTTAGTTTGATGTGTAAATTAAGGTTTCTGCCCCTAAATAGATTATCCCATTTTAACGAAAGTGGGTGTTGCTTTTTCTATGCGGCATTTTATTTCTACAAAGTGGTCCCATTGCTCATTAATCGTAGTACCCAAATATGTGTAATTAGTTACTCTTTCAATTTTTTGATTATTAATTACCAGTTGGCTGGGCTGTATGCTATGTTTACTAATTACCATGAACTTTGTTCAGAGATAATCTGTACTCAGAGCTAGCGTTAACTACATTATTCATCAATTCTTGGAGGCCCTCGAGAGAGTCAGCAAACACAACGGTATCGTCTGCGTAACTTCTGAGTAATCACTCCATTCTGATACTTGCTGTTTGGTGCCAGTACACATTTATTATAAGACGTAAATCCTTCTCGTCGATGCCGGTTGTTCTTAGAACCTCTATCATTCTATTGCAATCGTGCATGTCACAACCAATATCCCTACAATGTGCCTACAATGTTGCGAATAAAGCCTTTCTAGTTCCCAGTGCTTCTTTGAACCCGAATTGTGTATTTGATATATTTTCTTCGCATTTGTTATATTTTCTGTTATTGTGTTATTATTTATGTGTTATTTTCAGAAATAATTTGAGAAGGTGGCTTATGCGGCTAATTAGCCTATAAACGCATTGTTTTGCACTGGCATTTTTGGGTATTGGAATAAATATGCACTTCAACCAGTCTCAAGGAGTATCTCCGGTATCGTAGATATCTTTAAATATTTTTGTCAGCCATTTTATTCCATCTCCGCCTAGCAATTTCAGATGGAATATAAACTTTTCGAGTCTGTTCCCAATCTCACTTAAACATTAAGATATTTCTTAACTTTACGTATTTCTGTTGCATTATGTGAGAGGAGTTTTTCCAATCTGAAACTAATTAATAATTATTTCAGATGCACTATGGGCTAAGCACGACTCCCGGCATTTTCGACTCTCGCCACTCTCGCCTTAGCCATTTTATCAAGTGTGTACCTGAAACTGTGTAGCTAAAAGCATCGATGTTGATAACGCAATTTCAAAATTTGCATAACAAGAAGTAAGAAAGAAGAGATTCTATGTATCATGTCAAAGTACAGTTTGTTGGATTAGAGCCTAAAGAGTTAAAATTGTGAACAATTAACTTTCCATAAATCGTATTATAATGATAATATTGTCACGTTTAAATTTGTGACATGGAATTGTGTGAGCCGAAACTGGATAAACAAATTGTACTTTCAAAATCTAACAATCTTGACCAAACCTCTACTGTTTTTTTTCGCTTTTATGTTTTCAAGCGCCCGTCTCGCCACCTCGCGCACTAAATTTCAGCCGAAGTTTGTTGCATCTCATTTCTGACTATTAAAAAACCTATCACTAAAATTATTTTCTATTATCTCTCTCTAACACATGAACAACAAAAACTCATTCGTGTAAAAAGACTTTTTTTTGTTATTTCGGCTATCTACAAGGTGCAACATGTGTGATTAAATTACTATGCGTGTGTCTACTCCTTTAGATTGAATCAATTGAGATTTAAAATATTCAAAGATCTCTACATTAGAATCTCAAAAATTAATATGTCTAATATATGTTTGGCATTTCTAAATAGTTATGCACTAGTCAAGGTCCAGCTTGAAACCAATTTCTTGCTTTATACATGAAACTGGCTTATTAAGAAAATGGTGTTTTAATTTTTTGTCCATAAAAATTATTTAAAATATAACTCACATTTCGCTCTCTTTATTAACCAACTGAATAAAAAAAATTGCTTTATCAATAATTTTGATTTTATATATTTGTGGTCATGAGGGTGGCAAGATTAAACTCCACACCGCGTACCACCTGTATGTCCTGACTACTTGCAACGACACTGTGTGTCATGACTACTCGAGCAAATCTTTTTTTTTAAATACGTTACTTTCTATATAGTGAAATTACATATCAGCAGCTGCTTGCAAGTGACCAGTTGTTTTTAATATAATCACTGAAAATTCAACCTAAATATCTCCATAAAGTCCAAATAATTGCGAAAGAAATAAATATATAATGGTATTACTTTAATACAGTAAATAACTATTATTTATTAACAAATTGAATTAATCATTTCGAAAACTATATACTGACTATATGAAACATCCAATTAAATTAAAAAAGCGGGTCAGGGTAAATGAATCAATTTCTGGAATCAATGGAAGTCTTCATCGCGTAATTGACTTACACTTAGAGGCGTTAATATGAAGGGACTTAGATGGGTTAATATAAAGAGATTTTGATTGTTAACTTTCATTTATCATCTCGTTTATGGAGGTGTGTAGGGTTTCATCGTGACTCATCGAGCGTCTCATCGAGCGTCTCATCATCTTACTTTACGTTCTGTTCGGTCAACTGTCACCTACGTTCATAAGATCTGTGTAGTGATCAGTGAAGGCGTTTTATACATTATGCATTATAAAGAGAATTTTTAAATTAGTTTAAACAAGCCAGGTTGAGTGATAAGTTGAGTCATGTGTTTTCAGTAACTGATAACAATAATGCTACTGAGAACAGAACGAGTTAATGAAGGCTTTCACTGGCACATTTTAAGTTATATAAGTGTTTCATATAGTAACTTGCACTCTTCAGCTGTATTACGTTTATTACACATTTTACTAGGAGTATCGACGCGTGAATACCGCACCACTACTTCTTCTTCAGGAACTGTAACATCTCTGTTGAGAGCATGTTATAAATAATAAGACAAGTGCACACAATTGTGCGAATTAAGAAATATTAAGAATATTACACATATTATGAAGGTAAGAAATAATAGATTATTGTAGAGGGTACATAGTTATAATGTATAGTGTATTTACTGTGTTATTGTAATTGATACATATTAGTTATGACGTGTAGGCTATTTGTTGTAATTGTATTTAAGAAGTATTTTTCGCGTTAGCTCATTTATCTTCCTCGTCTGTAATATGAATGGGAAATTTTCAGTAATATAGACTAGGCCCAGAGGTAACTAAATCCTGGTTGGTACCTAAACTAGGAAATTGCGACCTACCATTCAATATAAAAGTTGTTGTTTACAATTAGTTACCTTGGTAATTAAACTTACGTAGTCAAGATCTTATGATGCAATGTGTAGTGTCGACCTTTGATTAATTGTACTATGTATTTAATCAACAATAGTAATCTAGTGACTCTGTAATTTTTTTGCCGATTTGAAGATATTTTCGCCACATGCAACTTGGTCGCTTATCAGGCTGAAAACTGGGCCAAGCTAGACGTCTATCTCAGATAATGCTACAGCTGTCGACTGCAGTGGCGGTTCTTGTGAATAACTTCCGTAAGTTGAACACCAAGTGTATTCCTGGAATTAGTTAGTGACCAGGTCCAGGGGGAAAATTAAAGTATTTTACGTATCTTTGTTTGCATTCTTTATAGCTTGTCATTTTATAAGCCTTTTTGTTTATCATTAATTAGTCAGCGTCTCACGCAAAAACTTCATCTTACTTTAAGTCCTTGCTTTGTTTATCTAATTAGTGCCAAGCCGTTTTATGTTGAAAAAGGGGAGAAGCTAGCATTAACAATTCAGGGGAAGAATTAATCTTGAATTGATAGGAAACTCTATATGGGTTCATATAATAATTGATTTGAACATTACTTAAGTTTCATTTTTATTTATTGAATTTAGTGTTGTGCTCAGTCAGGCTTAATTAGTCAAGGGCGGAACAAATAATATGATTTGATTAAATTTATTTATTTAAAGTGATATTATCCTCGCATTTTTGCATGCGTTAGGAAGCTAATTCTTGCATCTGATTTATGCGGCCCATTTTTAAAGTAAACAAACATATTTTTGGTAAAGGGCCTTGACTGGTTCAACCAGACTCCGTCATACGTACTGCAATATAATACATAGATTTACTCTTCAGGTATTGTGATCTTGATATTGCCGATTTTATTAAGAGCAGTTACATTTAAGTGCTGTAATAATTGATAAATAACAATGATCCACATTGGTATGCGTTGTAAGGAATTCCTTATTTTACTGTTATATTTGTTTCCTTCTTCTAATTATTGCCAGTCCGTTTTATGTTGAAAAAGGGGTGAAGCCAGCATCTACAGTTCAGGCGAAGAATTAATCTTGAATTGGTTGGAAATTGATATCGTTTTTTATGATAATGGATTTTAATATTACTTAAATTTCATTTTTGTTTATTGAATTTAGTGTTGTGATCAGACAGGCTTAAGTAGTCAAGGGCTACTATTTATATATTTTGATTATAAATCATTTTGATTAAATTAATTATTTAAAGTGATATTATCCTCGCATCTTTGAATGCGTTAGGAAGCTAAATCTTGCATCTGATTAATGCAAACCATTTTTAAGTGAACGAACATATTTTTGGTAAACGGCCTTGAATGGGTCAGCTTAAATCTGCCACACGTACTGTAATATAATGCATCCATTTACCATTCAGCTATTTTGATTTTAATATTAGCGATTTTATTAAGGGTATTTAAGTGGTGTGATAATTATTAAATAACGATGATCCAAATTGTTATGTGTTGTAAGGAATTCCTTATCTAAATGTTATTTGTTATGTTTCTGTTTATGGCAACCAATTTTAATGTGTTATTTTATAACGGGGGGGGGGGGGGGATAGTTGCTAAGATTGTTTAAAGTAACAATAGAATTATTCGTGGGAGTATTTAGGTTTGCTTCAGATTGTTTTACATAAAAATAATTACTTCAACTTATGATACCCTGATAATGATATATTGTTTATTTAGATAACCTTGAATAATAGCTTCCCAAAGTAATAAGTTTTCAACTTAATATTATGTCCAAATAACATTGTTCCAAATGGCTGAGAGAATTTAATTAATTCTTATCAGATGATATAACATCATACTGATATATTGTTTATTTGTTTTGTATTTAACCTTGAATAATAACTTCTCAAAGTAATTTAACTTAATAATTATTTCAACGTAACAAATTGTTAAAATAGTGCTGGACTATTTAGCTGATTATAATAATAGAAAGTTACTGGATACTTACTGTGATCTTACTGTGATATATTCATGAGCAGATTTAATTGTTCTTGTGGCGTATCTCACCTTTTATGATATTTCTTAACAAATACTTATATTTACTTATATGGTGATAAAATATTCTAAACTATATTATAGTTGGCTTCTTATATGAGGTTTTTAGTTCTTATAAGTGCGAACTTATCCATACATACTTACTGACGCTCATCTGTGTAAGTTTTAGGGAGCTTCTGTTGTCTGGATATATTACTACACCTCAATCGATTCTATGCAGATCTCCATCGTACTCACGACCAGTGAGGGCAATTCAATCTCAGATAATGTAAGGGCTGCTTATCCTGTGAACCATGAACCTACCCACTACAGAACATAAATAAGCATTTCAGAAAATTTCATGATCCAACATTTTCGTAACAACTAGTAGTAGATTTTCAACTACTAGTAGTATTTCTGATTCCCTTTTGAAACGGATGGGAACATTTTCAAAATCTTGCAAACCTACGCACATTTGCACTTTCTACTGAATATGTAACTTCAGCAATCATACCTATTCTCAGTTGTTACTCTTTTGGGGATTTGGGGAAGTCAGGACACTGGAATCATTTATTGGTTTCATTGTATTATAATATATTATTTTATTAATGATTATATAAGATGTATTAGATATTACTTACCTTCGTGGCTATAAAATCACAATCACTTTACATTCTAATTATATTGGCGGTCTGGACATTTCCGCGTGAATAAGACAGCACGTAGCTAAGGGAGCCAATGGCTAAATTGCCTCTGTTCATTGTATATTATCTATTAGATCTATCAATGTTGACTTATCACACATACTTCTCCTCATTAAGGTGTTGTAACACCTATATATCATCAACTGATACAAATTCTTCACTCAACCATTTCATCTACCTAAATATAATGTGAGTTGCATTCAAAAAGTTAATATTCATAACAAAAATTTTCAATTCTTTCATCAGCCCGGCTTGTAGGTAGCGTAGCGAGGAAGGAGTAGCTTTCTAAACGTTGCGTTCGATGCTACTATAAGAAGATACTGAAGATCCTTTACAAATAATAGGTGAAATGACTTCATACATCTTGTACAAGTCGTATTTTTAAGACATGTGTTGTGATGACTGATATTACTTACCTACTAAAATTAATTGTACTAGAACTAGTTTACATTAGCCAAATACTTACCTAATTGTTCGACAAGGTCCAATGTTTAAATGTACAAATTATTTCTTATATATACATATATATATATATATATATATATAATTAAATTTTATAAATAAAGTGATACATTAACTTAGACCGTATTGCTGTTTTTTTTGATTTAATTATACTAACGATTTCTAGACTTAAGTAATCCAAAAGTGCCCAGTACTTGAGCCATTCAGTACGGCAAGTTTTGTTTTTTCCATCATCGAGCCAAGCAAAACATTATTGCACATAGCTTCCTCTTGTTCAATGATAACAATCAATACAATGCCATATGATTCTATCCAACATCAAACTGAAAATGTATTGTGTATAACTGTAAACAATTTTTAATATTTCGAAATCAGTTGTTTTAGGGCTGAATGAAGGTACATACAGATTTACAGAATATTTAGGATTTCCTGCTCTGTATAAATACTGTTCCAAATCTGATTTTAGTCTATTGGTTCATGAATAATAATTGAGTGCCGGTGGATCAAATTTATCACTGACAAAAGCACTACCATGACAAAATTTTTCAAATCCTTTAACAAAACCTCTATATAAAATTGATATAATTTTTATTATTCTAGAGTAAATATGTTATAGAAAACAATAAACAAAATAATGACCATTTTTGTAAAATTTGACATGTACTTGTATCCAGGCATATATTAAATTTTACAACATATATCAATAGTACTATTCTATGGTCGTTAGTAAAACTTAACAGGCGCTTCTAGTAAAAACGCTTGTTTCAATTGATTATTGGATTCATAAAATCAATTTAAGAGTAGTAAAATATATAAATGAGGTAGAATTTCTAAGCAAGATCAGCATAAAATTTTAATTTTCTAATTACGTCTGGAATCACTATTGCTCTATAATTAAATAATAAAATCGTTGAGATAAGAACTTCATTTAGAGCATGAAACTTGAATGACGAAAGTTGTAAGACCCAAAATTATTTTCAAGTCAATTAAGGAAAGTTCAGCTATTTTAAAGTTTCTTATTAAAGTTTTAATGCATGAGTCCTATATATTTAAATTATAATCATATTCACGTGTATACTATTTGTACGACAGCCTATCGAATAATAGCAGTACATTTATTTTCAAAATACATAATGATAATTCCTTGGCCGAGTAACGGTTTTTTAAAACATTATTCATGAAATTATAATAAATTAAAAAGTTTAATTTAATTTATTGACGTCAGTACACGTATTAGACAATAATGTCGAATGGAGATAATAGTACAAAGTTTACTTATTAGTCCTATTAATTTAAACTACTTGAAATATTTAAGTATAACTGCTAAATATCAAGGCAAAGAATTTAGAATTATATAAAATAAAAGAATACGTTTAAATATACGCGCTATGAGAGCTACAT
>WYDF02117461.1:0-10228 GCA_009867245.2 Adranes taylori
GAAATGAAAGGGGAGAACGCCTCTTGCAGTTTGCCATCAATAATAGCTTGACTATTGCAAACACTATCTTTAAACACCAGCCACGCCGACTCTCAACATGGATATCCCCAAATGCCTTATATAAGAATCAAATTGATTATTTACTCATTAGAACTCGATGAAGAACTTCTATTAGAAACGCTAAAGCAAAACCTGGTTCTGACTGTGGATCTGACCATAAACTTCTTCTTGCCAACTGTACGAGACTAAGCAGCTTGGCTTCGTTTCGTCTCTCCAATTTTGGGATGTCATGAACGTAAAGGTCGATTAAACTGGAAAGCCGTACAGAAAGCTTTCTTCTGATTTTTCATATTGCGAGATAGTACTGTTTATTTTGCGAGGTAGTATTGTTTATCTAGTACTGTTTACCTTGTGAATTTCCGGTCTTCCAACAACGATAACATTGTTTTTGTGAATGTCGGAAGATATTGTGTTTGAAAAAGTTTATGAACTAGGCTATCGCGCCATACACGATATTATCCTTTTTCCACGTCAAGTAGCGCAGTAAGTACCGTTTTTACTTTTTCTCTGGCGGCTTTTATAACGTTGTCAAGGTTCGCTTCTTATTGCACTGCAAGCATTGAACTTCTGAATCCAAACAAGTTGGCATTGATGATTTGTTTTCCATCTGTCTATGGGCGTATTTAGTTTTTTATCAGTGCTTCTACCACTTCGCCTATCAAACAAATTGGTTTGCTATTGCTGATTATTGACGGATCTTTGTTCTTTTTTTGGGATGGTTTTGATGTATGCTGTTCCCGTTTTCGCGGGTAGGAGTTGATTTGATCTATTATATTTGTAATGTTTTGAAGATGACCTATCGCTTCATCATGAAGTAGCTGTAATGGTTTATTTGGAATGTTGTCCGGTCCTGGGGTTTTCCTAGGGTTTAGCGTTTTAATTATATTTGCTATTTCTTTTTTTTCATAAAATGTGAACTTCTGCTGGGCTGGAGGTTTTCACGTGTACCATTGAATTTGCGACCAATTTGCATGTATCCTCGTCCATTGACAAGTCATTTCTAAACTGTAGTATCAGCTATTTTGCACTTCCGTTTACGTTTTCCTGTTCATTATATAAGAACCTACCATTTGCTTTTCTGATTTGCATGTTTGGTGAGGTCCTTATATTTAGTTTCATGTGAATTTTCCACAGGTTCCATCATTTTCATTCATTTCTTCTGTGGTGATTTCTAAGAATTCTATTGTTTTCTTCTCCAGCATATTGTCCACTCGTATTTGTAAGGATTTGCGGCGTGTTTTATCGCGTGGGTGTCTTGCTTTTGCGTTTTTGTTTATTCTTCTCAGCCAGAACTTCTTTTTCCTGCCTGTTAATATCCCATTTGTTTGCTATATTTATTGTCTTGCATTGCAGTGATAATAGTTTCTACTGCGGTATCTGTTTCTTCAATTAAGATAATATTTCCTGCCGGGGTGCTTGTAAAATCCTTCATATTGAATGTACATCACGACCATTAGATTTTTGTTTTTGGCATTTTACGTGCAAGGGATCTACCAACTTCGGCCAGCATTGAAAATCTACCAACTTCTGCCTTGTAATTGTTTCTCCAGTTCCGTAAAATGTACTTGACACTTAAATCTTCTCCTAAAATGGAAGGGGTAGGTTTAAAAAGTTTCTCCTTCTGGTTCTATTGGTGTTTTATTTGGTGGAATGTAGCATGGTACTAGCGCAAGCACTTCCCCCAGGATGTGAATTTGTAAAGCGACTACTTCCATATGTCTGACCTTGATATCCATTTCTTATATACATAATAATTTGCGGCTTAGACTAGCGACTCCTCTTCCTGCTGTGCCCATTATTGTAGTATATTGCTTATTGTAGCATGTTGTTTCTTATTGCCTGGTATGTGGACATTCTTATTTAGTTTTAAATATATTTCAGTGATTAAAATTGCCAATACATCGTGGTCTTTCAAAAATCTTTGAAGTTACGGTATTTTATTGCTAATATTGTTAGCATTCCAGGTTACTACAGTTGGTGCTGATTTACAGTTGGTACATGAAACAAATTTAGTAGGACAATAGGAAGCATGTCTTTCAAGGGGTTGTGAAGTTTATTCGTAACGTCATTGTTATCTTTAACTCCTTACGCTGCATTAGCATAGCTTAGATTTGACTTCCTTGCTAATTTTTCAGTTTTGTGTACCTCCCGCATTCTTCTTGAGCTTTCTTGATATTCTCGGGGTTACGCTGGCAGCCTGTATACGAAGCCACGCATTCTTATTCTAAATTTGCGCACTAAGGTTTTTTTTTCAGGTGCCTTCTCACACTGCCATGATGGGTGCGCTTGTGCACTCTTAAGACAAGAGCAAGTAGTGGTGCACCTAAACTCGACACGACCATATTTCTGATAACTGAAGCATTGAATCATGCTTGTAGCTCGTCTTTTTGGCAAGGTGCTGATTGTCTCGTTCATAACTTCTTTTAGGTCCTTAGGACCTTTTTCCCTCATCTGATTTACTATCACCAATGGCACGGTCTTTTTCTTGTTGTCCAGTCTTTTGACAGAATAGAAATTTATGCCTTTGTTATCCGGATCTTCCTCAATACTTTTTATGTCCAGACAGTGAGGTATTCCTCACAGAACAACCTTCAGATCTATTCTTCCAGAAGTTCTGAAATCATTGAATCTTATGGGAAATATAAGAAACAAATTTTTATGCCCAAGCCACATTAGAATATTATCTTAAAGAAAACCCTAGTACATGAACATAGTACCAATTACAATATTTTCATAAAAAAATTAAATACCACGAGCCCTGGTAAAATGAATCGTGTATTAAAATTAAAATATGTATTTGGCTTTAATAACATCTTTCAACTTTAACCAATTTTACAAACAAAATGTAATGAACATGTACATGTAGTTACATTTATAATGATCGTGTACTTGCATACGTTGTCATTATTCAAGTAAATCCACGAACATGAAGGATACCATGTAAATAAATGCCTTTGCATATAATATTGTTTATAGCATCACTTCATCTCTGTCGGTGCGTTATATTTTCGACAGTAGCGGTTTGAGGTAGTTTGTACTGAATCTAATTATATCAACGACTTAGTTGACTGCATTTTGTAAAATATTTTATAAAGAGAACGAACCGACAAATTTTAATCTCTCACCTCGAGAATGTTTTCGAGATGATGGAAAGCTACACCCTCAAATTAGCAAGCAGTTTTTAGCTTTAATACAATTATGTTGTACATAATGTTTTTCTATTCTCAGACTTCTTACGAAATAAAGACTACAACACATTGAGCTACAAATAGCATTTCAGCTACACCATATTGATGGTGTAATGTAGAATACTATGCAATGACTATACATGTATGTGCACATTAGAAAACAGACAGAGATTATATGATTACAATGACAACACCGATGAACTAGATGAAACAAATTTTCACCCGTTGTAGAGAGAACACTGATTTTTTAGAGCTCTAGTATTTTCGACATCTACTGTATGTAGCATATACTTAATTCAGCCTCTCTTGTACGTCGCATATACTTATTTCAACTGCCATATTGGATTTTTAATTCCCCCAGCTACCAACTGACGTCCTTTTGTTTCTAATACAATTGTTTTGTACGGCCCTGGTATATTTTTAGACAATAAATTTTTATAACGACCCTGGTAGTATCCAGTTACAACTCTAGTGACATCAGCGTTACACAATAATATTAGTAATAACACATAACGAGCCCCCTCTCTCTCTCTCTATCTCTCTCTCTCTCTTTCTCTCTGCTAATACGCTAACTAAATTCTCACTCGCGACGCTGCTAAGATGATGCTCGGGTGCCAGGTCAGTTTAACGTGAGGCTGCACGCTGGTACTGATGTTTATGTCTCTCCGGTCCCCAGTCGCTTATTGAGAGCCTAGGTAGCTTCAAGTCTTACGAGTTACCCAGTGTTCTCTTCCTTGGTCGCAGCTGTAATAGAACTTAACGCTAATGACTGAAACAGCATTACAGATTTAACAAAACTGTCTATTATTCTTCTAATATAAACAGTGAAAGAAAATATTAATTCACAATCAAATAACATAATATCAAATTAAATTATCATAGCCTTTATGGCGCTTATCATAATATACAGTAAACAAAGCAAAATCTATAAAAGCAGTGTATTCAAATTAACAGCGGTGCATTCAAAATAACGGCGGTGTCTTCAAAATAATGGCGGTTATAAAAATAATGAAAGTGTGAGAAGCATGTACGGGCAATCAAACACCCTTAAGCAGACGGTAGTGGTGAATCTATATGCACTTTTACGGAAATGGCAGTTTTCTCTCAATGCACGATATGGATTAGGGGTAAGGCAGAAACATTCGGAGTTCGCTACTAGTTACATTAACACCCTCGTGAATGTGTTACATGTGAGTCACCAAGACTAACCCTGTGAACCCAAGTTACCATTGGGTGTACTCTAGCGAATGAAAATGATACGGAATTACTACCAGTTGCAGTACCACACTCGTGAACGTAAGTGCCACTGTCGTCTGAACATCAACAACTAACCCTCGTGAACGTAGGTTAGCGTTTAACGTATGCTAGTGAATGGAATAATAAAGAAGGCCAAGATCAGAATAACATCCTCGTGAAATAAGGTTTAATGGGATGATACAAGGAAATAAGACGAGGAAACTTCGCTCATGATAGACGCTTACACACATCATTTCACTATGCAACGTGGTCTTCAATACATATCAGTGTGGCCACAGGAGTTTAAACACAGCCAGTGTACAATATGCGGACAGCAGCAAATTATAGGAGTACAACACATCCGTGTATGGAACAGCGGCAATATCAGCAATAGGTTTTGCGTCTACGCTTCTAGACGTACATACATTATTCGTACTGCACTTATTCTACGGGCAAGTATCAGCTATCTCCCAATTCTATTTTCGCGCAATGTATAACAGACTGTATGTTACAGTATATGAATATTTGTCTACCCTAATCACAGGAATAAACAATTCTCTATTAATATAAATGCGTTAAAAATTATATTATTTATCTTTAATTACAAAAGTATTTGAATTGTTAGCGGGATTAATACTTATTCTTTATTTTGAATACGAAAGGAAAAGATATCTAATAAAGATTGTTTATTTATCTACACGAAATAATACATTTTCTGTTATGCATATAAACGGACAGAGAGACAGACAGACAGACAGACAGACAGACAGACAAACATCCTTATCAACAGCATACCTATCTTTCTATATAGGATTACCAACTTGGAGTAATGAATTTTTTTTTCATTTAGATATTTTATGTTTGTAGTATGTTGTTTATGTTTGCACTGTTACATAACCTCAAAATGGTTGTATACATTTTTATCAACGCAGTGATCTACGAATAGTGTGTTATATACTTGGTATATTCTTTGTAGTATATATTTTGTTATACATTTTGTGGTATATATTTTGTGGTGGATAGTTTGTATTCAGACTAATCGTGTAAATGTTGTGAATCTGGGGAAAGTCTGAATGTCTCGGAATAGAAAAATTCCGACAAGTATTCTAAAACTACTTACAGAATATTCCAAAACTTTGAGTTCTGTAATCTAGTGTACAAATAAAATGAACGTACAAAGGTGCAATCTATATACAAATCAAGGTCCAAATATAATAGTCTCGTCTTATGATCAAAATACCGTTAGTATTCCGTAAGACAAAATATATGCGAAACACTATACAATGATATTTGCCTATGTTTGATTTTAAGAAAAACCTACTCAACTCATTGATAGCATATATCCAACCAACAACACGAAAGATTATGTCAAATCTTTAATCACGTGATAACCATAATTCGTCTTTTGTTTTTGTACCAGAACGGAAAGCTTTTTGTTCGAGGAAAATCGGACTACGAATGACGGAGATATTTAAAGATTTATAATTGTTAATGACGACAAACACGTGGTCGCCATATTGATTTCTAGAAAGTTTAGTTCTCTAAAGCATCGGTGAACGTATTTGGCTGGATCTTACAATAACACCTAGCTCAAGCCGTTAGTGAAATTAATAGCTTGAAATTGCAAAACACTAACTTGCAAAGTGAGATAAAAATGATCTTCCTCTCAAAATATAGGAACTGTACGCAGCATGTAAAACAGTATTGTGAGTTACAGCCGTGCTAATTATGATGAAGAGGAGGCTTTGCTTCGTCGTAATACTGACCATATACTGCCCAAATCCCAAGAAACGTAAAGCTTTATAATTACCAGAGAATAGTACAGACAAACCAAGTAAGCCTGACACTCCAAAAATTCGAAAGGTTGACAAACCGCCTCTAATTATCCTGAGTAACAATACTGATTACAACGAAATCAAACGTCAACTCAAACAGGTTAGGCATGGCACCAGTAAGCTTAATAGTAATCAGATTAAAATCAATGCTAATACAGACAATGATTATAAAGAAGCCACTATACTGATTAATGCAAAAGGGTATCAATGGCATAACTACGAAAGTAAGGCCCAAAATCCCATAAAAGTTATGGTTAGGAATTTACATCCTTCAACCCTTATTGATGATATCAAGTATGAACTTGGAGCCAGAAGATTTTACAAGTAGATCAGAAACTTAAATAGAAAATTTAGAACAACAAGTTAGAATACATTTAATATTCATCTTGAAGGTTAAGATAGAAGCTATTAGGAATACAAGCTTATTCCACAATGCAAAAAATGTCAAAGACATGGTTATACTCAGAAATTCTTGTAATAGAGTGCCTTTATGAGATAACATCACAAAAGGTAATAGATTTAATAATCAACCAAAATTATTTAACTCAAATTCGGTCAAAACTAGTGTATCCTATGCCACTGCTACTCAGAGCAAAATGGCTGAAACAGCTCTTGCTTTACCATTTGTTGCTCCGGTTAAGCCATGTACTGATCAAATTTTCACTAAAAGATTTGAGAAGATTAAATCCTCCAGTGTCGATGGTTCCACAGCTAGAAAGAATGAACTATGGATCAACAAGACCTAACAATAGCTATTTGGAGTGTAAATGGCATTCTAAATAAAAAACATGACCTTGAAGTCTTCTTAAATACTCAGCATATAGATGTTTGTCTTATCTCTGAGACTCACATTACTAATCAATCTAAAATTAAATTAAGGGGCTATAAAATATATCACACTATTCATCCCAGCAATCAAGCCAACGGTGGTGGCACTACGGTTATTATTAGAGATTCAATCAATCACTTGAAGAATGTCATCTGCAATGAGATGATATCCAACTCACTGTAGTTCTACCAAACAAAAACTTTGTGTTGGTGCTATTTATTGTCCTTCCAGATTTAATCTTAAAAAAGACGTTTATTTGTCATTCCTGGGTCATCCTGGGGAAAGATTCATCATTGGTGATGATTTTAATTCCAAACATGTTCACTGGGGATCCCAACTAATTTCAATTAAAGGCAGTGAATTAAGAAAAGCCATTCAGGAATGGAATTGGAACTTTAATTCTACTGGTAAGCCCACTTATTGGCCCATTGATCCGAATAAAACACGAGATTTATTAGAATTTTTCATCTCAAGAAAAGTTTCTCCTAAATTCATCAATGTGGATGGAAACTCCAATCTTGTCTCTGATCATTCAGCTGTTATCTTGACACTGAGTAAAAGGATAATTAAAGTATCAGCACGTCCTGCCCTTGTCAATAAAAATACCGACTGGGAAAGCTCGCATTGATCTTCAAGAGAACATCAACTTGAACATTAATTTAAAAACAGTGACACAACTGGAAGAAGAAGCTGAAAATTTCACGTAGTTTTCAAAACTCTTTGAAAAACGACTTTCAATTTGGTTTAAGACAAAAACATTCTATGATTGATCAAGTACATCATATTACTAATATCATCGAAAAAGCAGTTTAAGGCAAACAGGTTTGTTCTACTGTATTTCTAGATGTTGCTCAAGCTTTCGACAAAGTTTGACATAAAGGTCTAGTATACAAACTAAATAAAATATGTTACCTAAACAAGATGTACAGATATTAACATCCTATAGATCAGATAGATTATTTTGAATTAAACAGGAGGATGAGTACTCCGAGTTGAAAAAAATAAGCGTAGGAGTGCCCGAAAGTAGTGTGCTTAGCCCTATTCACTAGTGATATACCACCCTTAGTAGATAAAACGATGGCTACTTTTGCAGATGACACTGCTTTTCTAACGATTGATTGGAATCATGAAGATTCTACTAGAAAACTTCAACAGCTACTAATTGATTTAGTCTAGCTGTTGATTAAGTCTACTGGACTAAAAATGGAAGATTAAGCTCAATGAGCTCAAATCAATTCATTTACAAACAAACATACAACCCACTAATTTCCACTAGAAATAAATTGTACCATGGTGCCTTATGAACTAAGTGCTAAATATCTTGGGATTACCCTGGATGCTAAATTATGATGAAAGGTACACGTCAAAAGGAAAAGAGCAGAGGTTTCACTCAAATACAGACAACTTTATTGGCTCCTTGGAAGAAACCAATCGATATATAAAAATTGGTAATCTGTAACCAAATTCTGAAACCCGTAAGGCTATATGGTATTCAATTTTGGGGTTATGCCAGTAATAGTTATATCAAAATTATTCAAACCTTCCAGAATAAAGTGTTGCGCAATATTTACAATGAACCATGGTGTATCCGAAATTCTGATCTCCATCTTTATCTTCAGATATCTACAGTCAAAAAGAGATTAAAAGTTATGCTGGTAAACATGAAGCCAGATTTCACCAACACATCAATGCAGAAGCTCTGCAGCTGCTGGACAACAATTGCCACGTCGGAAGATTGAAGAGAACTATCTTGTGTAGTGTGTTACGTGTAAAAGCAGAGCATAGTGAGCGAGTGAAATGAATATTCAAGAAAAATTAGGAGACGTCGCTGGACTGTCTCTAGAAAACATTGAGCCCTAGCTTTAAGAAATTACCAGATATTAATTAATGGTTAGTCCATTGTGAATAGTTTTAATAACATAAACTCCAGTAAGATAAAAAGATACTGTTTCGCATATGTTGCGTCCTAAGAAATAAGTATTCATAAGCTACATTGGAATAAAGACAAATTCGGGTAAATGCTTTTTCAGGTGCCACGTACTTGTGGTATATGCTTGGTATATCCTTTTTGGTATATTTGTTATTTGTGGTATATGCGTGATAAATACTTTGTGGTGCAGAGTTTGTATTCAAACTAATCGTCTATCATTGTAAATCTAGGGAAATCCTGGATGTCTTCGAATAGAAAAATTCCAACGTACAGTCCAACGAAGCAGTCCCACGTACAAGTGCAATAAACGTACAAAAGTACATCCAAATTAACCCAAAACTATTTACAGTTCTTGTTTATTTAGTCTACTAAACACTGAAAATGTAGGGAAAACCTGAACGTCTTCGAATAGAAATATGCCAACAAGTATTCCACAACAATTCCAAATTTTGATACATTGTTTGATATTTAATAAAACGTAAACGAGACATATTTGAAAATAAATCAGTGGGTCAATTTATTTTATATATGTAATTTATTTGTATTATATACTAAATCATTTCCCTTAACTATCTTGCGTTGTACCGCTTGTTTCAAACTACTCTATCTTACACAACTTTCTTAATCCAGCACTGTGTTTGTTCCCGTTGTTAACCCACTCAGTCATAATTCAACCAGGATAGTGGCTAGTTGGTGTTAAATAGATAGTATGAAATATAAAGAGGTCATGTAGGTTTCTATGTAATGTTGTGATTTTAATCTAATTAAACCACGCAGTAACATGCTGAATTACTTTTACTAACAGCTTGTTCATGTAGCTATTTTCAACATTCGAGGCTGAATATGTCAAAGAATTAAAAATGCAATCAGCTATTAATTACAGTAGTCAAATTAGGCGAAAATCTATAGTTATTCAAAAAGATAAAGTGTAACAAATATTTTACTATGTATACTTACAACTTTATTCAAAGGGTTTAGTCCAGGGGTGTCCAAACCGTTTGATCCTTTGGGCCATATAAAATTTTGCCAAAAAAAATTTGAGCCACATAAACAAGTATATTTTTTGGCAATCATTATTACCATTATTTTGTAACTGTTATTACAACCGATAAAATCTGGATAATAAAAAACACCATAATAATTAATAATT
>WYDF02117472.1:0-10227 GCA_009867245.2 Adranes taylori
CCTCTCTCATCCAGAGCTTGCAGGACCTCAGCTGATATTCGGTCGATTCCCACTGCTTTATCTCTCCTAAGTTTACCTATCGCGACTTGAACTTCTTCTAAAAGTATATCCGGTTCTTCTTCGCAGTCTCCTAGGTTTTGAGTTATGGCATTCGGATACGTAAATTGAACAATTACAAGTATATTAAATTGGTAATGTTTAAACGAAAAAAATCACTTATAAGAAGTCACTTAAAAAAATCGTGAATCGTTTTCTGACCTGCTTTTTTGATGGATTTACGAAAGGCGTTGTCACGCAGTTGACGGAGGGTGAGGATCTGGTGAACTGGAATGTTGTTATCAACTGCCCACATCAAACAGATCTTGAAAGTTTGCAACGCCGCAACATTTGTTACTCTCTGAGTTGGCTCTTCTTCATCGCCGTTTGTTTCCTCATCACCGCTGTCTGCTTCATCTCGCACACGTGAGATGATCTCAGCATCACTTCAAGTGTTCATATCCTAGCTTGGCTTCTTCGTTCAGAGGCACACAGTGATATCTTCTACCATGATGCAGTCATCGATCTGTTCATGGACAACCTAAAGAACATTAACAATGTCAAGTTTTGGCCAAGAGCTGACAATGTTCTCCTGAAAGGTTTAATCCCAAGATTTTACTAGGTTTAAAACCTCTTAATCGTTTAATGACTAAAGATGCTAAAGATTCATTTGACGACACTACAATGTAAAGTAAACTTCTTCTGTACCGCATTTTGATCCCAGCGATTACATGCTGGTCCATTGGCTGACCAAGTGCAGTTACATTTGGGAGTAGGTACAAAGCATAAATTTGCTTGTCGTCACTTACGTGCTCTGCAGCTGCCATGTGGCCAGGGCTATTGTCCAAGAGTTAAATCGCCTTTTGGAGTAGGTTTATAGGCTTAACGTGATTTCTCACGGCAAAAACAAATTCGTTGTGAAACCAGTCGAGAAATATTTCTCTGTTCATCCACGCACTTTTTTGGCTAAAATACTTAGACTGGAAGAACACAGTTCTTAAACGCTCTTGGACTTTTAGCTTTTCCAATCACTGACATCCGTAACTTATGGGTCCCGGCAACATTGGAACAGGGAAAAAAGGTTATCCGTTCTATGCTTATTTTTCGGTTTTAACTTTGTATTAACTTCTCCGTTCAAACTCAACATCTCAGTACAAATCATTTTTTTTTTAATTGTACACCCAACCGCTACTTACACGCAAGTCGTCTTTGTGCATCGTTTCTCGGTAAAAAAATCTAGCTTTCTCTGCGATGATATCACCACTCAGCATGTTATTTTAAGCTCTCTGCTGCACTATCCATGTGTATAATGCCTGTTCAACATCAACATTTTCCGCAGTTTTCAAAGTTTGCCGCTTTTCCGGACCACATTCCTTACAATGAGAGATTACCTTTTCCCTTTTACTTTTAATGTCATGTACAGTAGATTTATCAACGCCGTATTCTGAAGCAAGTTTCGTCAAACTCTCCCCACTGCCCAGTCGTTTAATTATCTTGCACTTGTCTTCTAAAGTTAATGTAACATGCTTTCTTTTCGACGTCCTCTTGAAAAAAATAACAACTTCACAACCCACTCGCGTAACGCACACTCAGCTCACTACACTATGTACGATACTACACAGTTGAAATCTAAAGGTTGTTTTCCGAATAGCGCTGCGTACGGAGTACTGGGGATTCGGAATAACACGGCTCGCCTGCACTAACATTTATCTTGAATAAACTATTTAGGATAGACTTCTATGTTGGGTATTATATTAAACAGTAATTCTATCTGTTAAATCGAACTTACAACTACATTCATTAAAGCCACTAAATTAAATTGAATTTTCGAAATAGCACCCAAATTTTCCCCTAAAAACAGAACGAATCAAAAAGATCCCAATCATAATAAATAACACTAGACAACAAATTTTTATATTTTTTATTTTTCTTCAGAAACTATGTACGATCTTCGTTTCTTTTATAGTTTCAATTATAATAATGAAAACAAATTTAATCTGGCACGTTAGGTTTCGGAAAAAAAATTATATTAATTTGATATTAGTTTAAATAATATAACTGTATTTCCTTTTATCGTTTATTAGTTATGGACCGGTTTCAAACCATAATTTCTGGGTTCTTCTTCAGCACTAGACGCTTAAATATGAATATAAAATAACACAATTTTCTATTTTATGTTATGAATTATTGTACTTAGATTTTTTGAACCTTATTTGTTTTTATTTCTTAAAATTTACTATATACTATCTACAAATTATTATATAAAACTAGTTAGTTCAGTCATATGTTTAGTTATGCTTCTTCTTCTTTTTCCTTTTCTATTGTGTTCTCTTTTCCGTGAATAAGGAACAATTTTTCATATAAAAATTTTTTTCTAAAAAAAAATTTTCTTGCTGAAAAAAAAATTAAAGAAAAGTCAATTTTTCGGTGTCTGTATGTTCAAGAATTTCTCCTTCCCTATAGGACCGATCTGGATGAAATTTGGTAGACAAGTGTAGACTATGAGCCCGCAGAAAGATTTTCCATTTTTTTATAAATACAATATGGCGGACAGGAGCCATTTTTTTGCTCAGAAATTTCGAATTCAAACTAGGAGATTAAAATTTTGCACGCATATAGTACCTTGTATTATGCGTCGAATAAAAAGTCTCGTGTTGCCAAATAGTATAGGAAGCGGTGTTAGCACGTTTGAAGCTTAACAGGTTTTTTGAAATATCTCAGGAACAACAAAAGATAGGACATTCGAATAAACTTTATTGCATAGGCTACATAAAGGCCCTTCAATTCTTTCAATTCTCAATTCCAAAATCACAATTTAACATACATACAAGCTGTTTTTGTTTTGCTAACTTTAGGTTCAATTTTCTCAAAAAGTTTCCTTTTGAGAAAATTGCCTCAATTTTGCCGGTGTAATCAACTGAATATACTTGACCGATTTTAAGCAATAAAAATTTTGTTCAAAAACTTTTTAGTAATACCCTGAATATTTTCTGATATTTTGCTAGCCCTTTTGATTTACTTTACAATGATACATATGATGAGTCTAGCGCTTATCATCGATTTTTGAAGAGGCTCGAAATGATTATTTTATTGAGAAATTCAGTTTTAAAATTAGAAGACTGTAATTTGCTGCTCGCATATAGTATATTGTATTATGCGTCGACTGAAAGTAATGCCATCCCTGCAAGTGGTATAGAGCGCGATGTTGCCACATTTAAAATTTAACAAACTGTTTTATATTTTTCAGGAACCATAAAGATATGACACTTGAATAAACTTTATTCTATAGGCCACCAAAAGCTCGTTCAATTTTATTTGAAACATTTTTTTTTAATTACAAACAAAGATATATCCTGGGTGTTTTTCGTTTTCTGAAGTTTGCGATCGATTTACTTGAGACCGTTTATTGACCAAGACCAAGGCAGTCTGACATGCGAAGCACCCCAGACTGCTCTCTTAGAAATTAGCCGAAAAGAGAGTCAAGAGGGATCGTAGGCCATGCCAAACCGGACCCCGGTAGGCAAATACGGGGAAAATGTGAGTCAGGAGCGGCCGTAGGTCGCGACAGAGCGGACAGCGAAGCTGTTCCGCGCTGTAGGCAAATATGGGGACCGGGCTATACATGGGTAAGCGGGGGATTCCTGGGATAGACTAATGTTGTTTAGTAGGTAAGGAGAAGGATGGGCCGGTTGGTGCTAACGTCAAGGTCACGTGAAGCTGGTGCCTTACATATTGTTACGAAATGAAAAGACGTTCAGCTATCACAAACTGACTTACATTGAATCTAAAGAACCATATGTAACTCTTTATATACCAACATAGCCACAAATCTACCAATTCTTCGTTTGATTGGTTCTGTTTTTTGAAAAAACTATTTAAGAACATTTTTCAAAATAATGACGTGATGGAGCAAATGTGAAATCAGATTCAGAATCACCATCACAAAAGTCATAAATTACACGTATTGGTGTAGAAGAAAAAAAACTGTGTTGATCAGTGTAATTGGGAAGATTATTTCCGTGTTTTTTGCGTCTGGCCCCAAACATATACTCGAATTTTCCGCCTCCTTTCTCTGCTTCATAATCCACCTCATTCCCTCACATGATTTTATCCAGTGATCCCATACTTCCTCCTCTTAATCACTCTTTTTGTCCCTTTTTTTGTACCCTTTCTTTTTGTCTTCCCTCATCCAATACCATATTCTATATTTCCACTCTTCATACTTCCGCGTCCGAACCTCGCTATCATTTTCTTTTCTTTCATACATTTTGTCATGAAAGAAAAGACTGATACAAAATATTTTGTCAACTCCCATCCTCTTCAACCACTGATACTTTCTATTATATTTACTGTCCCTAAACCTTCCATTTCTCTCTTGCATTTCCACATCTTCTCTTCCCTTCCGCTTCCCTTACAACATTCGTAACATCTAGGATCATTTTTTCGTACCATGCATACCCTCATGCTCTCCCCAAATGCTCTCATACACTTTTCTTTTGTCTACCATCCATTCATTTCCCCCCCATCATTACACAGTCTTGCCTCATTGCTTGCACATACACATTTTTTACTAATCTCTCATCTTCATCCATCCTCACTTTTTTTCATACTTGACCATTTTTTTAAGCCACTACCCCAACATTTATAATCATTCAACTCCAGCATTACAATTTCACCTGGTGTACTTCTTTCTAATCCTAATATTCTTTTCATATATTCTATTTTCACTCTTTCTTTCACCGCCCATACTTCTGTCCCATATAACATTATACTTCTTACACATATTTAATACAATCATTCTCATTCTCACAGATTCACTGAATCGCTCCTCCCATACACACTTCATTCTTTCGGCTGCCACATTTGCTTGTCTACAAACCATTTCTACGTGTTCTTTAACAGATCCATTCCTATACAACATATATCCCAGATACTTGAACTTCTTTACATTTTCTAACTTCACTCCATTCATCTTAAACACGTCTTCCTTACATTCTCTCCCACCTTTCTTACATATCATAATTTTCGTTTTATTCACATTCACTTCTAATCCTCGATTTTCCATATATTTATTTACCCTCTCAATCATCTCCATTATTTACCCTCTTGAACTAGCCATACACACTATGTCGTCTGCATACCCTAACGACCATATCTTCTTGCCTCCCCCTCCACTATCACACCTCGTGATTGTCCGTTTTTCAGCACATCCTCCAAATCTGACATATATAAATTAAATAAACTTGCGCTTAACGGACAACCCTGTCTCACACCCTTCCTTACCTCAAACCATTCCGACACTATCATTCCTCGTATAACCCCACACAAACTTACCGATATACCAGCTACTTCCATTCTTCTCCACAGTTTCTCTCTTACCAATTTGTCGAACGCCGATTTCAAATCTAGGAATAATAAATATAGTTTTTTTTTCTGCTACTCACTTCTTGGTTTATTACACAATTAAGTATAACTATATTATCCATTGTGCTTACGTCTTTTCTAACTCCGGTCTGCGCAGCCGACAACACCCCTTCTCCTTTATTTCTATATCTAGTTTTTTATTAACTATCCATGCGAACAGTCTATATATTCAGTTTATTATTGTAACTCCTCTATAGCTTGACATATTCATTCTATCCCCTCTTTTGTACACTGGCAGAATTTCCCCCTTCTTTCATTCCTCTGGAATCCTTTCCTTTATATACAGCATTCATGCTTTTAAAATAGCACTTCCATACCAGTCTCTCCACACCTTGACACTATTTCCTCCCTTACATCTTTCACTAAAATTTCTCCACAATACACCTCTCCTATTCTATATTCACACTCCCCTTTTTCATTTACTTGCATATCACCATTTGCACACAAAGTTTTTCTATACTGCCTTTCCCATTCCTCTATCTTCATTTCAATTTTATTCCTACTACCTCCATATACTCCTCTATTTCTCCAGTATTGCCACACATCCCCTTCCTTGCCCAAGTTATTAATCACTTCCCTTTCTTCTTCCTCTTTTTGGTTCCTACATCTCTTTCCCTGTTGCCGCCATATATTCCTCCCACGACTTCTCCCCATTCCTCACCTTTCTCAATGCATTCCTAATCTCTTTCTTTGCCATTTCCCATTCCTTATCAATTATCATACACATTCTCTATTTCTTCCTTTCTTTTCCAACCCCCTTTGTTTTTACCTTTAAACCTTTTTTATCACGTCTATCACTTCATCAATTCTAGTTGTTCTTTCCCAGTCTACCGTTGCCATCCTCTCGTTAAACCTTCCTCTTTCATTCTCACTCCGTACATATTGTTTATTTACCATTCTTTTCATTTGATCTCCATACTCTTCCTCCATACTCTTCTCTGCGACATTCCATGCCAAATCAAACAGTCACTCAACCTGACCATCTTCAATTTTTATGAAAGTTTCAGGGATTATTCTCTCCAATGATATAAATGAGAATATATTTTTGGAATATTTTATCTTATTGGATTTGGTGTAATAAATTTTTTAATTTTGGAAAAAGTCATTATTGGGCATGCACTAACTTATAAAATCTTAAATTACTTAACTTCTATTAGGTCACCAAACATAAAAATTTTTGTCATCGAACATGTTCTAGTGTAGCATACCATATTAAACCTTATAAAATTCCCTTTAAAATAAGTGGTCAAACAAATCTCTACACCTAATAGAAGTTAAGTAATTCAAGATTTTAAAAGTTAGTCCATGCCAAAAAAATGACTTTTTCCAAAATTTAAAAATTAATTACACCAAAACCCAATATTCAAAAAATTCTACAAATATATTTTCATTTGTATCATTAAGTAGAATGATCTCAGAAAGCTTCATAGAGATCAGAAATGGTCAGGTTGAATTTTGGGTTGATTTGGCATTGAATGACCTCTTCCCCTTTTTTCATTATCCATCCTGTCTCTATTGGGAAGTGGTCGGACTCCACTCTCATATAATCCGATCTCCAACTCTCATATAATCCGCTTTTGCCCTCGCACTTACATTCATAATCACATAGTCCACAACCGATCCCCCCCACTTGATCACTAAAAGTCAACTCTCCATTCCAGTCTTCTTTTATTAGATATTTCTGTAGTAAGGTTTTTCTCCAGGTTGATGAAGATTTTTTTTTCCTCATCATCTCTTGAATGTTTAGGAGATGACCTAAAAGTCCTCACCCGACTTTGTAGATAAAAAGGAATGGTTCATAAAAAGAATTGTTGACTATTTAGACATATATAGTCAACAACATATATAGTCGCAAAGATAATATGTCGTTCGTATAGACCCATAACTTCAAAACATCCCAAAGAAAGAAATGGAAAGGTCAAATCATGTAATTTGCGGGGAGGTGAAAATCGCCAAAACGAGAGAAGAGGTGCCAGGTACTTGCTTAAAAATGTCCACTGTCGTTATCCACATTGGTTGCACCGTCCTGGTGGAACCACATGTTTTCCAAACCTAATTCCTCCATTAGCAGCAGGAAGAAGTCGTTAATCATGCTTCTGTAAAGTCCACCAGTCACAGTAATATTGAAACCGACGCCGTCCTCGAAAAAATATGAGTCAACGATCTTGGCTCCGTAAACACCGCACCAAACAGTGACGTTGAGAAGATGTAATGGGTGTTCGCGCATTCCACGAGGATTTTCAGTGCCCTAGAATCGATAATTTTGGTTATTGACATGGAAATGCGCATCGCCGCACATGATAGTTGTCAATGGAAACTCGTCCTCATCGTGATCCTAGATTTTGGAGGGATTGGCCAAAATTTACACGCGATTGCACTGTTTGCATTTTCTCCGGGAACATCGCCAAGTCTTTCTTATGCCCAACTGCGCAACTCGTCATCTGGTTTATTCCGTGTAAAGCCGGTCTCCTCGAGACGAGCGACTAATCGCCGTAGTGTTTGCCCATTTGGTGTCACGCGGCCAGGGAATCGACGACGACATTCACATTGAATCAAAATCATTATTAGTCAAAAACCTTGGCACAATTAAACCGCGGCGTTGAGGAGTATAGCGATCCAGGGTTTGTTTGTTTAAGTGTATTCTGCTTCTGTTTACATCACAAATATCAGACACGCGATAACATAAGGCATTATGCAAAGCCATCATCTGATGAGATGATGGTTTTTGTGCCATCTTGTATTATCCCTTTTCATGCACACTATATTCGCGGTATTAAGAAATAAAAATTATTCGTTTAAGGTAAAGTAAAACCAATTAGATCAATTTAAAAAAAATACAATTAACATAATAATGTGTCACTAATAAGTTGGCGTTAATGAAATGTAAATAATGATTGAATTACATCAGTAACATTTAAAAATTAATTACGAATGTGAAAAAAACAAATCAAACTAAAGCGTATAATTTCTTGTAAATCTATGAGCACTTCTCATTATTAATTTCATCATTTTAAAAAGAATCGATTTATAGAAATTACAAAATTATAGAATTTTAGGTAACTGTATGACTGTGTTAGACAATAAATTTCGTCACCATTTGTTTAATGTAAAAAAATATTCTTTGGACGATTTTTTACAGAAATGATTAAAAATGTGTAATATATACTAGTCTATTATGAATGGAATATACAGGGTGTTTGCAAGGATAGTGAATAAAAATTGGACAAGGAAATTAAGTAGAAAAAGGCGTTGTCGGCCACGCAGGCAGGGTTTAGAAAAGATAGGAGTACTGTGGATAATATAGTCATACTTAATTACATAATGGAAGTGAGTCAGGAACTGAGTAGGAGGACAAAGATATACTTATTATTCATAGATTTCAAATCGGTGTTTGACACACTGGTAAGAGAGAAATTATGGAGAAAAATTGAAGTAGTGAGCATATCGCTAGGTTTGTGTGCGGTCATTAAGGGGTTGTATAATGGGACAAAGGTAAGAGCGTGAGTAGGAGAGAGTCTCGGCATGGTTTGATGTAAGGAAGGAGGTGAAGCAAAGGTTGTCCGTTAAGCGTAAATTTATTTAACCTATATATGTCAGATTTGGTGGATGTGCTGAAAAAGAGACAATCTGGAGGTGTGGTATTGAGGAACAAGAAGATATGTGGGAAGAAATTAAAGAGATGATTGAGAGGGTGAATAAATTTATGGAAAAAAGAAGACTGGAAGTAAATGCAAAGAAAACGTACATTATGGTACGTAAGAAAGATGGGAGAGAGAATAGGAAGGATGAAGTGACTGCAATACCGGTATTTCGTGCTATTTTACAATTTCGAAATACCGGTACTTACTAAGGTAACATACCGGTATTTTCGGTATTAACTATAACTAATAAAATAAACAATCAAATAGTAGGAAAGATAAAAATTATTTGTTTTATAGGTAAGTAAATACTTTGGGATAGATTTTAAATTCCCTCACCACTATGTTTAGTGGTCGCCTGTATATAATGCGGTGCCTCAACAGTGTAACGCAACATAACATGTCAACTTCATGCCTATATTATACGTTCAAATATAGTCTATGGCCTAACCTCACATCAGGGTCATTTAACTTAAATGGGGCGTTTTGAACCATTAAGATTAGTTGACCGTTAACCCAAGAGAGCCGCTGCACACTAAAATTTAAAAGTTTCCTATAATTTGAAAAGCACACTGTAATACCAATATGTAATATTTTTTTCCAGGTACTTTACTCATTTACTCCTTTTTACGTATTACACGAATCAAATTTCTTGAACTTTGAGTGCATATTCATCACATATATTTAGATCATCGTGTTGCGCGTATCATCGTTTTGATAATCGTGCATTATTATAGTGTTTCTATTTTAAAATACCTACTGCACAATACATATAACCTATACGCAATACAGTGTTTTCTTGTGGTATTTTTAAATAAGAATTACACATTCATTGTAACATATACAAAAGATGCGAAATTGTTCCAAATTTGCCTCAATATTGCTAATAACGGAGAGGTATTTCAATTGACCCAACGACTGTGGTGCCAATACTTGTCTATATAAGACAGTTTATTCCTTATAAGAGAATTTATTTGTTATAAATTTTTATTCAATACTCTTGTGTTAATACGTATACGAGGGATACTGTTAAAATTTCGGGATAGAAGACCAAAACATCTAGAAATAAAATAATACTTTATTGCTTTTCAAAATAATCCCCTTTACACTCTATACATTTTTTCATGCG
>WYDF02117483.1:0-10226 GCA_009867245.2 Adranes taylori
CTTTGTGGTCTCTCATATATGATTCGCAATTTTCGATGATTGCTTGCTTAATTAAGAACAACTATTATAATTATTTATTTTTGTAAATTTTGTGTTGTATTTTCTACGCTTAAAATATACTGATTTTTTCTACATACGTTTTATGTCTTCTATAAACCCATAATAACACGCAGACATTTACTTCCACAGAATATAGTTACTATAGTCCTGAAAGGAAGTAGAATCTTCAGATTATTTCTGTCACACTCTTTCTGTAGTTCACACGAACCAAAAGGCTTCAATCGGTTTTAAACAACTCAATGCACTAATTTACCGCAAATGTATTATTGTGTTTAGAGAGATCTTTTGAGTCAGGCAACAGAAAGGTGTGCCTGAAATTTGAAGTTAAAGCAACACAGAAATATACCTTCAACTCTTAACTAACTCATCCCAAATAAAATGCCTAAACTCTCTAATGCAATTAGTTATATGCTTGTAATCCTCTAGTTATAGACCTCTGTTATCAGTGATGTATCAGTCTAAATGTACTTTTGACATTTTACACAATCTATCCTACAACAGAAGTTACTGCTCCATAGCAGTTTTTCTTCAGATATCTCAGAATTTTAACTCATGGTAAACTGATTAGGATGCTCTATGAACACCAAATATATTCCGCTTAAAACTTTTGAAATTGTTATCTTTCTAAGGAGCTACGAACAAATATGGGATGCCTAGTTGATAATTGATTGAATTAAACTTTTTTAAAGTGAATAAATTAATTTTGCTAGTTAATAATTGAAATTAACTTATTGAGTTTAATCAATAATCAGTAATCAGAAAAATTAACAATAAATATCACTTAGAAAGGTTTAGAAGATAATTCTTAAACAAATTCAGCATGACAAATTTGCATTTGAACATAGTTCATTAATACGTATGCTGGATCTTGAAATAATTATTATTTGCTATATCAACACATAGTAAATTCTAAAATATTGTGTTGTTAAATATTAGTGCTATTGAAACCTAATCAAAACGATCACTCCTGTGAATTTATATGCAAAGCTAATACCTAGCCTACTGACTTATACATTTCTTAACATATTGTTTGAACCTAAGTGACGAAATATCTGTATGGTACTTATATAGCTAAATATTAATTTTTAAATTAATATGACTAATATAAAAATGAATAAAATAATTTTTTTCTTCTTCTATCTTAAGATGTTGCTAACTGTTCAACTTGATTGAATATTCTGCCTCTCCCTCTGTGCTGCTTTTGAATCCAGCGGTTGAAGTTCGATCTCTATCACGTTGCTGGGATGACTTTTCTGATGTCATCGATTACTCGATAGTCATCTAACACGTTGACATCGGATTCTCATTAATTCAATTAATTAATAATCGCAGTAACCAATTCCTTAAAAAATCGTAAATTAAATGAGATCCTCTAATAATATATATCTACATTGACTAGTCTAATTCATCACAGAAATATAAAGTGTATAATTAAATGGAATCTAATATATATTAATCAATCAATTAGTAATCAAGTAAATTAGTTAAATTAATAAGAAAAAAATATGTATAAAACCACCTGTATAATCTTAAATGTAAAGAAATAAAAGCCAGAAAGAAACCGCCAGCTTCTAGAACATAGATATAACAAAACAGCAGACAATTACGTGCGAATAAGAAACGAATAAGAAACGAGCAGCATACGATCACATCAAAGGCTTTGTACTTACTGAAACGGTAGCGGCTATCATTGATGTAGATATATACATCTCCGATATAGTCAACGAGTTTTCTTATGAATATAATTTTCAAATAACGATTTCGTGATATTTGGCTATGAGTTACTTTCATATTTGGCGCATCAAGCTATTATTTCCACCGCTGGTGTGACTCACCACTTTTAGAAATCACCACTATTTGTATTTACCGTCAACTACATAATGCAATTTTCTTAACGTATCAGGAAGAGATTTTTGATTGGCCGGAAGTATAGCCTTCCTAAACACTTGGTAGCAGAGGCTTTTTTCTAACTCCGCCTTTTTTGGGACAGACGCCGTCGAAAGCCATCGGCTTATGCAAAACACTATAGCTCAACGGATGCTTCTCTTAGCCAGAATATTCGCATAAAAGGAGCCTTCCAAGCCAGAATTAGGGCAGACGCAATTTTCGAGTTGTTGTCTTTGGATGTGCCAGTTGAATCGCGCCAGTTCAAAGCTGTAATTCTGAAATAAGATCCACTCAATTTCTTTTGGTCAGCGAGAATGATCGCAGCCAGTGTTGATCTGATCTGAAAGCGTTATAATAAAGTTTAAAATATTCAAACAACATATTAAATCGAAGAATACATAAAAGAACTAAATAAAAATTCAACGGAAATAAAATTCTACACAACAAATGAAAAGTGAAGTATCAGACGACACATCTTCTGCTGAATCTTTCGAATCACAATTCATTATCATTATCTTCTACTCTTATTCTCATATTATTTCCAATCGTCCTTGACATCGACGCAAATTATGGAGAGCAACACAAGAAGAAGACGTTGCCGAGACGTTATTTAATCCTGTCAACTTCAACTCGGTTGGTACAGAGGACAATTTCATTCCAGAGCCGTACCCATAGATGAATAAATCTAATACTATATAATATATACAATCATATTTAGTTCGTTTGCCTTATTATTTAGAATGGAAGAAGAGAAATGGATCGGCCTAACAAATTTTGAATTATATTTAGAATCAACATTATTGTCATTTAAAATCGCGCTTCGAGGCATATTTTTGAACTTATAAATACTAGAACAATAAACGAAACTATTGAAACTTGTTATTGCCTTTCTGTGTTTATCATATAATAAATTAAGTACTTTATTATAAAATTAGAAAAACAGCGAATTCCTAACCCAACCCTGAATCTCATGCAAGAGCAAATTATGTTACAAACAGAATAAAATATAAAAAGCAGTATAGTGGTCATAAACAAATTACTATCCTGCTTTGATTAATTCTCTAACAAGTTAACCGTAACAACGTCGACATACCGTAATTTTCCAGCTCTGATGAGTAACAAAGCGAGGACTATACTGATTGCTATCCATAGATATATGATACATGATATCTAATAGATGAATGTTCATATATGAATGCTGAATGATGGTTATCGATGCGATGCCATAAACTGCTCTCATCCGTTGTTGCAGTGTTCTTACATCTTTTTGGGGTTTTTCTAAATCGTTTTCCGATTATCGTTCTTCAGTACTAAATGGATTTGACTTCGTACTGGTGTTCTTAATGATCCAAATTGGGACTGAATAACTAACTATAACTGGAATGCTTATTCGTCGCAAAAGTATTCGTCGCTAACGTCTACATTGACGTTGTTATCTCACAGTCGTGATCGATCTGAATGATAGCAGTTGTGTTTACGCTCAATTCTGATCTCGTCCCGTTATATGATAGCTAGAGTCTGACTTTTGGGTGCTACGAACATCCATGTGTTCGCCATTGTCAATTGTTGCCATATTGCGAACTTTAATTTGTACTACTCGATTGGACAAGATATTAGATTCAGATGTTTATATATCGTGTCAATTATATAATCTAAGGTTGAATTCATACGTTGAGCAATCAAAAAATACAGGTAATTCCATGAATAACTTTTACTCGCTAATAAAAAATTACTCAAACACCAAACACTAAGTATCGAAAGAATGATAAAATCGTAAATTCTGCACTTTTTTTGGTATATAGACTAAAAACCAGTTAGTTGTTGATTATGCTGATGTTACTGTGTTTGCTGAATGAAGTTTGTCAGTCAGAATTTAAACTTTAAAAGAGAATGATTATTCGAGCCGTATATTTAATACAGCTCCCGCATCGAGAGGTGGGTGATATTTCGGATGCTAGCTCTATCTTTCACTTTTATATTCTTTACGCAGATACTTTCTGTACTTTTAAGTTTATGAAAGGAATTTGATAAGCTTAAAAGGTGTTGGATTTAGGAGCATTCCATTATGCGAGACTGAGTCAAGTGAGTGGCAAATCTCATGGAAAACTGTCACAAATTACATGATTTGATTCGAGTTCCTTTCTTAGGCGACTGGTCTTACTCAAAACACATTACATAGGTTTTACTCAAATTTCCTTCTTGAGTTAGAAATCATGATTGCGTAAGCAGTTTTCTAATGACTGGAGGAAGTATTTTAGCCGGATACCGTAAGTATACTGCTTTTGGTTTCATATGTTTCGTCCTTTGTCACAATAAACACTGTTACCAATTCTCAGATATTTTCAAACTTTTTTTATATAAAAATTATTTTTTGTTGTATGTGTAAGTAGTTGTAGATCGTTCCTACCAAGCCACCGGACGTTGTTCCAAAATCGCTCTAAAATGGTACCCGTTCCGTGTAGCGTCATTTTTTCGTTATTTTGGAACTGGTATTGAATTTGACAGGTGTCATTTGAAAACACAATATGGCGGACGACAAGATGTATCCGGTTGGGGGAAAAAAGTTAGTAGATTTATCACAAGGCCCGAAAATTTGAATTTTTTTCATCCGTCGTCGTCGTCATCGTTGCTATTCGGAGCGGTGTCTAGATGACGCGTGAATTATTTGAGCTTATCTATATTTGAATAGTTGTCATTTTGAAAAAATCTAATCAATATGTCTGACTAGCGCGAAATTTAAACGAGCCGCGGGCGCCTTAAATGGTTATTTTCTAACTAGATTTTTAAAAAGTTACTAGATTTATCACTAGATTTATTTTAGCGCGTCATTTATCGTCCGTCGTCATGGATATTTTCTAACTAGATTTAAAAGTTACTAGATTTATCACTAGATTATTTCCGGTATTTTGGAATGGAACAGATCATTGTTAACTGTCATTTTGAAAAAAATTCTATGCAGTATGTCTGACTAGCGCGAAATTTAAATGGATCGCGGCGGGGGCATGCCTCAAATGGTATTTTTTAACTAGATTAAAAAAAAAGATTCAGAGCGTGCATTGGGGACTGCATTGGGGCGTTATTATAGTTAGAATAATGGACTGGTTGGTAGATTAACCTAACAAAAAAAAATTAACGATATGTTTTCATCATCGTTGAGATTCGTATATATCATCGTCATCGACTATTTTCGTATGTTTGATAAAACTATCACATCGTTCGAACGTATTTGTAGGCTTGCAGCAGATGAATTGAGCGGGATATTTAAAATATTTACGAGACGCAGCGGGGTGCACTGCAAATGTGTTTTTCTAACTAGATTTATTATTACATTAGATTTTAGAATAGCTGTCATTTGGGAAAAACAATATGGCTGATGACGTCAGAGCTGAATTTAGCGGGATATCTGAAAAACTTTTTAGCGCGACGCGGCGAGCCCGCTGTAAATGGATATTTTCTAACTAGGTAAAAACTTTTGATAACGTCTTTTGTTTTAATTATATTATTCTCAGAAAGATTCTTGTCTTTTATTCTAATAGTTTCTCGTATATACTATTCCAATTTTGTCGCTTTCTATTTGTCGTGAGGAGAGAAAAAATTCATACAAAATTCAACAATAACATTCGAATGGTACGTGCGTTTTGGACAAACGAATAAAGAGAAAGATAGAATAAATGTAACAATTCTAAGGTAGAGAATTAAGCGCGTTGGCTTTAGCTGAAGAAAAGAGCAAATATAATTTTCACGAAATCGTCCTATGTTAAAATAAATAAATAAAAGAGAAAACGAAGGAAAGACAAAAAAAAGCACAAAGCGATATGTTAAGTTTTAATTTGCCGTCTAGACAAGTTTCTTTATTTGAAATTGCCTACAAAGATACGCAAGATAATGTTCAAGTAAATATTGTTTTTGTTTTGTATTTATTATTATTGTTCATTCGGTATTGAATCAAGCAGTTGCTTTTTGCAAGGCAAATTAAGAGAATTTCGTAGCCACGTTTAAAGATAAAGTTATGATGGCTGTTAATAAATAAAGTTTTGAACATTTGTTTTTATAATGCGAGGGTTGATTCTTTAGTTATGCATATTGTCACGTTATTATTTACATCACGGAATAGCATACCCGTCGCCTCCACCATTTGTTAAGTGGAGACTCCCGGAAGACTACCTTCCGGGATTTATTAGGGGCGTAATATTTTTTTATGTACTGATAATAACTAGTCAAACACTTTAATTAGGACAGATAAAAGGAATTGATTTCAATTTTAATACAAGAACTGAATTGAATTTTAATTCAATATAATCATAAAATAATTAGCATCCATTAGTTTCCAACACATAATTAGAAAAAGTTTAACTTATCATGAAATTAATATGCAGATCATTACTTCAAATTTATGTAACCAATCGTGGTAACCATCCCCTCGGGGAAGTTATGTCACGACTAACAGGAGAGAGCGGAAGGTGGGTTCGGACGCATAAGATGAAGAACATCACCGGACTAGGTACATGCGTGGTTGTTTCTCGCTCTACCGAAACTAATCAACAAACGAAACGGTAACCAGAAAGGAAAACCGAACCGCAAATATCATTGACGACCGTTGGCACACGAAAACTGACAAGATTTGGAACCTGGAACGTTCGTACGATGATGGAAGCGACAATTTTACATCTTGGAAAACTGGGACGGTGGTGCACTGTCAATTCTGGTGTCAAATCGGGGTGTGTACTATCGCTTCTATTATTCCTATTGGTCTTGGACTGGGTAATGCGGAAGGTGAATACTGGTGACAGAGGTATCCAGTGGACGTTGATAACTCGTCTTGAAGAAATTGATTTTGCCGACTAGGCCTCATTGCGCAGACAGCACGAGACATGGAAGAATCACTACGTTGATTGGTGAAATAAGCCGCACGAGTTGGATTAAAAGTGAACGTAATGAAAACAAAGCGGCGTTGGTACCTAAATGCAACAATGCTGTGTAAGTTATCGATCAATGGTAATTCAATTGGAGAAGTTGAGAGCTTCTACTACTTGGGAACCTTCTTAGAAAGGGATGCAGGAGCCTACCTCTATGTAAAAACTCGAATACAAAAGCGCGTCAGGCCTTCATTGGATTAAGCAATATTTAATTGGATTAATTTGGATCTCAACACAGCTGACTAAATACTTGAAACTACGGTTATTCAAATAAAACTGCATCTCAGTATTGGTATACGGTTGAAAAACCTGGAAAATAATTTCGAACATCGAAAAAGACATACAGATTTTCGTCAACATGTGCCTCAGGCGCATACTGCATGTACGTTGTCCCAATGAGGAACTGTGGAAAAGAACAAATTTCGAACAAATGAAAGTAGTGATTAAGCGTCGAAACTAGAACTGGATTGGCCACAGTATAAGGCGACCAGTTGGCAACATAGCGAAGACAGCACTTGACTGGAAGCCGTAGGGAACCCAAAAGCGGGGTCGCCCGAAAATCACGTGGAAACGAACGGTTGCGATCGGTAGATGAAACGAGTAAAGCCAAGAAAACATGGTCAGAAGTAAAGGCGCTAGCAAAAAAAAAACGAGTACGGTGGCGACAATTTGTGGACGCTCTTGTGCTCCCTCGAGGCGTAGGACGTAAATGTTGATGACTTCTAATTTTTTAATTAATAACATTTAGTGGCAAGATTATTTTAAAATAAATTCAGTACAAAATTAATCATTGTGTAAGATTTTAACCTAGTCAATTAATAATTAAGTAAGAACATCATCAGAGCACAATATTAACGTAATTTACTATATATTTATTTTGTTTTAATCATTAGAAAAATTTACCATCAACTGAAAGCCGTAAGTTCTGCGACGATCTACTTATTAGTGCGACTTCCTTACAACGTCTGTCGTTTGCTACCTAGAGCTCGCGACATACATTTCATAAATAATCAAGTACTATGAAAAGAAGATGCCACTTACTTTCTTATTATAACACAAAGGAAATATGTAATGCATTTAGTACATACAGGTTGTTCTGCTTAAACTCCTTGAACTTGCTTCAAGACCCTCCTCTTACAGAACTCGCTTTGTTCGCCAACTATTAGCGGGAAGATATTTAATACTCGTCAATTAATCATCGAAAGTAAATGCTCTCTTTCTTTTTCTAACGTTATAATTTATATGCTGAGGTGAATTCAATTTAATATGACAATATTAATAACTACAAAATGTTTTACTTATACTAAAAGCAGATTGATACAAATAATGTTTAAAGAACTAAACCATCTGCAAAAAAATTTGCTATCTTCAATGATTTAGATGACTTATGAGTATTGAAAGTACATAAAATATATCCAGCAGAACGAAATTAAACTGATTTTTTGTTGACTACAATAGCTGTTTATACAAAAATAACGATTGTGTTTAAACATGCCAAGCCATAATAAACATTACCGTGATTTAATAATGATTATTGTCGGTTGTAATTGCTTTATATCCAATAGGACTGCATTCTTTTACTATTGCACGTACAATTCCACACGGTACGCTTTCACTCACTAGTGATCCGTCTCCAATCAATATCGATTTCCTACTTCTACTGATGATTATTGTTAATGCATCATACACTCAGTTACCCATCGTAAGCCGTTCCCAGATTTTCTCTGAACCACGCCTTCTGTCCAGCTCATTTCTTCCGATAATTTGTATAAGCAACAACATAAACACGTTTAGTTCCGTCGGTAAAAGTGATACTGATCTTTGATTCCCATAATGAAATTTTAATTCTTACCAACATGTAAGTAAGATGTTTTAAATGTTTTTAAGTTGTCGCTTATTTCCTGAATAGAAATTTGAATGACATTGTAGGTGTTAACTACCCATTTCCTTTCATACAACTAGCATACAACATTAGTAAGTAATAGTAACCTTTCAAGGCCTATCCATCCTGATTTATTTACATTATTTATAAATATCAAGTGTACAAACTTTCTATCATCAAACTAAATTATAGTGGGGACCAACTGGCTCGCGACACTCGCCACCGCTCCGGGAAAATTCGATCTCGCATTTTAAAAACACCCAAGTTTAACAAAAGCCAAATTCAACCTCAAAAACAGTAAATTATAAAAAGATTTTATTTAGAAACATACTGCATGATTCTTTTATGGTCTGCCTAGTATTCAGCCCAAATATATCCCTTGATTTTCAACTTAAATTAAGCTCCTTATCTAATGTAAAACTATTTAATATCTTTACAAGATAATTTCTTTTTCATCCGAAGTGTAAGTAATTATTTAACATAGAATTATTTAATTAAGTATTAAGTATTATTCTAAGGATTTATTATTCAAACATTTTCAGCATACGTTAAATTATACACAAGTAAAATAGATCATTTTAAGTAAGACATGCGCTAGTTACAGCGGAAATCCCGGCATTCCAATCTAAATTCAAGGTCGGGGTCATAGTTGCAGCAGGTGCTAGTTGGGGCCGTGTTAGACAAACATCCCTGAGCGAGTTAATATAAGGAACAGTGAGGACCCTACATTTTTCAATTGAAAGCTAGAAGTAACGTAGATCAGTTCGCTTTCATTTATTTTCCAATAAAATTATACTTAATAAAATCTGTGATAAGAACGTCCGGCGTCGACAGGAATGTAAGATCTTTCTAATTATTATATTTAAATATTTCTGCGGGGCTGATCGAAATGATCAAACAGATAAAATAAATTAAGAATTTATTTGTTGTTAATAATTTATTAATCAATACCCAAAGGGTTTTGAACTTTTAGTAGACTGAATCAAATCAAAATCATTCTGGTTATAACATCTACCCTTAAGATTTGTAATTCAGATAATGTATCATCTAAATAAATCAAGAGTTCAATAAACTTTTATTTACTTAGAATGTTTCTTTGTAACATCTAAATTAATTAAGTGTTCAATTATATTTTATTAACTTAGAACTTAAATATAATTTATTTCCTGGCGTAGAACGATAAATTTAAATGTTTCTCTATCATCGGAGAAACATCTCTAGTCACTACCCCATTTGGAGCGTGCGAATAGTGCTGCAGGCATACCAAATTAAGCATTTAATATTTTATGAATTAGTTATGTAATCCACAAGAAATGCTCTCAATTTTATATAAACATCACTATATAACACGAGTAATTTATTACGAAACAACATAAAAAAGTTACATAGAAAAGGACTAACCTCTCATAAAACTGGAACATAATCTTAGCCTTTCCGTACGCGTAACAAAATAATAAAGTATACAAAGCTATACATATATA
>WYDF02117494.1:0-10226 GCA_009867245.2 Adranes taylori
CTTCTTTATATTGGGGGGAGGGGGCCCATCCGATGAATTTGCCACGGGCCTCGAACGGTATAGTTACGCCACTGTTTTTTGGTTCTAAATGTTTTTAAAGAAATCAACTATTCATTATGATGAATAATCCCCCAAATTATTATTTATTACTATTTAATTATTTACCGTACTGCAGTCATGTAACCGTACTGAAGTCATACTTCAGTTATATAACTACAAACTATGTTTATGGTACAATGACAGAAACACAGATTACTTGTTGATGAGGAGTAATATTGTGAAAGAACCGTGGTTTTTACGGTAGTTTAAAAATTCTCTTATGGATTCCTCGATCCTGCCATATCCGTCAAGTGCATCTGTTGCTTGAAGGGATTGCGTCATTCGCCTCAGATCAACACTAACCACTAAATCATTTTCTCCAAGGATGTAGCGCTCTTCCCGGTATCGGCCATGGATTATTTCAGATAGGACGGAGTTGTGTTTGCTCGTTTGAGTAGTTGTTATTCGCTACAACGGTCTTTGGACATCGATTGCATTTTCTCATACTGCTTCTCATTCCTACGGTCTCTCGTGCAAAATTGACTACTTCAACCAGGATGTTAATGGCTGCATAAACCTGCATACTTATTTTAAGCATTTGCTTACAAAAGTATACCTGTATTATCAACTATACACTATAGTTATACATAACACATGTAGTTTTTTGTCTATTTTATACAGATTGCTATTTGTAATGGAAACAATCGTGACCAAATAGAATTGCCCCAACGAGCAGATTGTTGTGTAATGTTTTTAGCTTAGTGGCATTCGTACAGCATTCTCAGAGGCATTCTAACGGAGTTACCAACTGTTCATTATTTGAAGTTCATTACCTTATGCTTTCTGTTTGGGTTGGCAGTAAATCTTGTGACGCCCGATCGCCATGACGCGGGAACTTCTGTTCCATATAGTTCTGTAGATGCGAAGTATACTAACCAGCATCTTGCCATAACGGGGCACAGTACAGAGGTGACGATGAGGTTGCAATGACTAATGTCCTTGCTGCTTGACATACTGAATACGGATATTTGGCATTACTTACGAGATGAACATTCTGCAATTCGAATAGTGTCTCAGTCACTTATCACATTATTTCTCGGACTTGATCGTAATTTCCATACTTCTATAAGATGTCTCGCATTTAAAATTTGTTCTCGAATATCCCGTCCTTTCACAAATCCGACTTGTTATGGAGCTATTTGATGTAGCAGGAACACTTGTAGTCTCGCTTGAAAAATGTACAGCATTAAGTCTCTTGGTTGCCTTCGGGAAAAATCGTTTTTGTAAAAAACACCTGTAGTTTTTTTCCCAATTTTATACTGATTGCTTTGGAAACAATCACGACTAAATAGAATTGCTCCAACCGGTAGATTGTTGCGTAATGGTTTCAGCTTAGTGACATTCCTGCTGTATTCTTAGAGATATGCCAACGGAGTTGTCAATTGTTCATGGCTTAAAGTTCATTACCGTAGCTATATTTTTGGGTTGCCATACTTTAATAGCGCGGTAAATCTGGTGACTCCCGATCACCATGACGCGAGAACTTTGTTGAAGTGGACAATATAGTACTGTAGGGGCGAAGTATAGTAAGCAGCATTTTGTTATAACTGGCCACGATACAGAAGTGGCAAGGTTGCAATGGCTAATGTCCTTGCCACTTGACATGCTGAATACGGATATTTGGCATTATTTTCGAGATGTACATCCTACAATTCGAATAGTGTCGGTCACTTACCACAATATTTGCCGGGCTCACAATTTGCTTATTCAGCCGTTTTTCGGTTCTCTGCTTCTTCTTCGTCCAACTACGATGGTGACTACGACGGTCGATGTTGAAGTTGAATAAGGCAATTTTCTAATCAATATTTTTCGTTAGCCGTTGATTTTCAGGTCTGTCGACTGTTCGCTTGGCATGGTGCTGTAGTGAGACTTGTTTATTTTAGTTTCGAAATAATTTCGGTACACAGAGTTGGGGATCGGCCTCGTTTCCTTTTCCCTTCCGGTCTTCCCAAAACAACAAGTTTTTCCATGCTGTCATGTCGCGAGATGTATCCGAAAATTTTCAAAATTCTTCCATATGTCATTGGAGCCAATCTTTGTACATCATTGAAGATGAAGACATTTCTTCTAGCCTTCCAGGGAATTTGTAATATCCTGCGCGAGATCCACATTTCAAATGCATCTATTCTTCTCCTATCGTTGGAACAGATTACCCAGGTCTCTGAAGCGTACGAAAGAAACCGAAAAAACAAGGGCATTTACAAGGCTTGTCCTCGTTTCCTGATCTTTCCAGAGTTTTTATAGGTTTATCATGGCCGTGCGGCCAATTTCAATTTGCCATCTTATTTCCAATTTGCAAGAGCCGGACTCTTACAGAGAATGGAGCCCAAATACATAAATTTTTAGACGACTTCAAAGTTCCCTATTTTTCTAGGTTGCCTTTGATTTGCGTTATCTCAGTTTGCTATCATGACTATGAGCTCATGAGTACATGAGCCCAGAAGAAACTCTAAAAGCTCTTAGGTGCTGTTAGTTATCAGAAGGGTATAGTCCGCAAATTGAAGGTTTGAAAAGCGCTCTCCAGCAATCTTCACTCCTCCGTTCCAGATCTCTAAAGTGCGCCTCATCACTATTTCGCTATAGATGTTATAAACCACAGGTGGAAGTCCACATTCTTGACGTACGCCATTTCTAAAGCAACACTTTTCGTATAGTGGATTATTGCTTTTAACGACCGCATGCGAAGTCTCATACAGGCTTTTGGCGAGAGAGATAAGCTGACATGGTACTCCAAATTCTACTAAGGCTGTCCACAGGCTGGTCCAACTCACGTTATCAAACGTATACTATATGAAGCACATATACATCGGTACCGAGTATTTATTCTCTGGCCTTTTTTATAAGCTGCCTCGCATTAAAAATTTGTTCTCGAGTACCCCGACGTTTGAGAAATCCGGCTTCTTCTGGAGCTATTTCATGTAGCAGGAAAACTTGTTGTCTCGCTTGAAAAATGTACATGACTAAGTTTCTTGGTGCCTTCGAGTAAGTAGCGATCGTTTAAGACTTGGCACAGTTTTGCGAATGTTTACCTTTGCCTGGTAGCCGAAGTATGCAACCTGCTGGATGACTTTGTTCTGGCATTCTTGAATGCTGTCAGAGGCTATATTTCAGTGTACAGAGCGCTGGGGTGGGGGGGGGGGGGGCACTCGTGGTTATAATGTAACATGCTTCGTATAAGATGAACCTATCATTTTAAAGCTTTTAATTAGCCGCTTATCTGTTTCATCACCAACGCCTTCATTATCTTAGGCCACTGCATTGAATTAAAAGTATTTGTGATGTCAAACGTGAGTAGAGTACACGTTTCTTGTCATTTGAGTCTCCTGCATAGAATTCTGTAGAAAGTTTCCTAACCGCAAAATATACAAGCTGAGTTTGAGTCCCAGTTCATTTGGAGATAAACTGTTTCGTCTATCATCGCGGTCTGATGCCTTTTGACAATAATTCACAGGTACATTTTGTTGACCGACCGATGGATATAGTTCCTGTTCGAAATAAGCTAGAATTTCCCGTAGGTTTTCTGTTCTTAAGAATCAAGACAATTTTAGTATTTTTCTAATAAGAGGGAGACGCTCTTGCTTTTATCATTTATTTCAAGGCGTTCTCGAAAATGTTCGCCCAGAAAATGTTTTATCCACCGCTGCTTTTGTTCTTCGTTCGATATATGTTGACCCGGAGCTTTTCCAGGGACCAGTCCAGAATCAGTGTTGAGTCCAGAAGGTTTACTCTGGAGAGGAGGGGGGGGGAGCTGTGATTTGTAGCTTTGATAGAGTGGCCATTCGTCCCGGTGTCATGGGACATGTTCCAAATGTAACACCTCATTTCATTTTAGGTTTCGATGATCTTTCTTGTAGGCCCCATTTTCACATTTTGTAAATAAAAAGCACCTTCCTAGATGTCTTTTATGTCGGGCCACACATAAATTACATTTCATAGATGAATTCTTTGGTGGGGGGGGGGGGCATTTTATAACCCCGGTTACCCGAATAAATGCTGTAAGTACCAGCCTTCAAAAAAATTTATTGAACCCCAAATAGCCATTAATCTTTTAAAATTCCTCTTGCATTATTTAAAAACACAACCTGAAATGTTTCATGATTATGAGAAGAAGGCAAATTAGAAGAAAGGCAATGCGCTATATTCTGATGAATTTAGGCGTGTGTCCATCAGAAAAAGACGTCATGCCGAGGGAGACTCAGATGGAATTGTGCTTCGGGGAAATGAAAGTTCAAGGTTGAAACATACCTTCCTACATTGGATCACTTATGTGCAGAGCTTTACCGTCGTATGAATTCAATGAGAAAATTAATTCTTTATTTGGATTTTTAACTGAGTTTCCATTGAAGGCAGACGGAGAAATTAAAGAAGCTGCTCAAAGATGCCAGGAAACATATCGAGAGAATATAGCGTACGATTTTGATGATGAAGCAGTATACTTCAAGTATTTATTGTCACTATTAGAGATTAGCTTATTAGTTGATCATGTTAGTCTTTTGAACAAGATGTAGTTTTATAAGGGCTTTAGCGATCGTTTAAGACTTGATCGTTTAAAAATCTTTAGCGATCGTTTAAGGGCTAATAGTAAAACTACCAGCATAACGGCTAAGTAAGAAATCTCAATTTATGTATACCTTATTAGTCTTTTATATGAAAATCTATATACAGTTTGTAATAGTAAATGCACGATTTAAGCAAAATTGACTTGCAGTTTTCTTATTATATGGAACTTACAACATACATGCGTTTGTTAATTAAATTTTGCATGCCATAATGGCATAGTTAAACAAAAGTGCAAGGTAATCTTAACGTACATATCTGGTTTGATTGTTGACATATGAAATTTAAACCTTTTTGTTCATAATATGTGTCAATATACATTTGAATTGCATACTAATTACATAATGTTGTTTTTAAAACAAGTAATAATTTGCTTATAGGAATTTTTATTAATTGGTCTAAGAGGGTATTCTTTATTTATGGGATTTCAATACATGAAATTCAAAACAATATCAATTTAAAAAAATATATAATAATTTCAAAAAGTGTTTCTTCATCATTTTCTACTGTACTGACATGGACACTTTAATGTACTTACTCTAAATCGGTTAAGAATCACGAGTACTGCGCACTCTAAAAATGCTTTGAAAAATGTTGCTACGTGTATTCGGAGCCGGATTTCTTTCATAAATTATGCTCATGTTTTCTCAAAAATATACATTTCAGGTATTGTATGGTTTTTGAATATCAGAATTTTGGTGTTTTTTTTTTTGAAAACTGTTCATAATTATGTCCTTCATTTCGATAAATTCATGCCATTGATGTCAATGAACAATCCAGTTGACCACGGCGATAACATTATTGTTGTGTAACACTTCATCTGGTATCTTCGGAAACGTTTTCATAACAAATTTCTCAACTCTATAAATCGCCTACCTACCCATGTAAATCCCCTACCCATGATACCGCATTATCCCCTACCTCCTACCCAAAAATCACCTACCCATGATCCCTCGCTCCTCATGTTTGCATACGGCGCGTACCGCTTTGCTGTTCGCTATGCCGCTCTGAAATAATCGGTCGCTCTAAAATAATCCCTAGATATTGATATTGGTTTTTTTCTGGGTAACATTTATGGAAAAATTATGAGCAGTTAGTTACAAGTATATACTGTGCTCAATAAGCTAGCGTTAGAACTAACTGCAAGTTTTAGCAAATTTGAGGTATTGCTAGAAAGCGCTTACTGTGTTGATTTCCTGCTGATTTTGACCAGCAGTCTTTGTTTTTGAATGGTTTCCTAGTGCTTCTCTAAGGAACTAGCAAGTACTTCCAGAGTCGGCTCCGGACCAATGAATTGTGTGCTAGATGCTTTCTTTCCTAATACATTTGCTATTTCGTTACATAGAATCCACCTGTGGCTATATTAATGTAACTGAGTTGGTCACAGGCTGCCTGCACAGTGCACTGATGCATTCGTTCGTTAGTCCAGACACGTTTCTCGCGGTGTTAAACGACTTAAGTGCCCCAAATCCATTGTTTGTTATATTTCCTTTGTATGTTTTCTTTTAGCATATATTTCGGCCTGAAAGACTTGGCAAATCTGTTCAAAGGACATTTCGGTCGGTATCCGTATATTCCTGAAATATAGGACGGTCTTTTCTCCACAAACCTTTTCTCCTTATGATGTCATAGTTTCTGTGTATATTGTAGACTGTATATTGTAGATCTTTTTTATTTTACTGATATACTTCCTGGATTGCAGATGCGTGGTATTATTTCTTTTTTCTGAAGCATTTTTGTTGTACTCAACTTTTTAGCACCATTAACTTTCGGTTTTCTGAGTATTTCTAAAGTTTTTCTAACGAATTTTTAACTTTTTTTAATTTTTAAGAATTAATTGTTTGTGATTCCTTTCATTTTCATATGCAGTTTTGAATCTAATTTTGTGCTTTATTCAAGAAAATATTTTGCCCAAAGGAATATAACAATAATAACAATACGAATGTGATAAAAATAAATTTTCTAAAATAGCACTAAAACCGCAAAACCTTCAAGTAATGAAAATTCCTGGACTCCTATAATGAACTTTCTAAAGAAAATAGCAGCTCCAACGATATGGTTAAAAATATGCCGTTTTGTGATTTGAAAGAGGAAAGCATTATGTCGACTAGTTTTTCCAAAAAAAGTTATGAATTATGAAAAAATCGAAAGGCAGATAATTTTGAAATTGTTAATTTTCTATGAATTCACCTAAAATTTGTTTATTTTCCACAGAATTTTAGCAACTTTTGACAAATTTATAAATTTTACGAAAGAAGTTTCAAACTTTGACTCAAAAATAGTGGATTGTTTATTTAGTTACCATTTTCTGCATTTTACAGTATTTTCAGTTCTTGCATCCTACAGTGCGTGAAATGCTTGATGCGACTGTACTGACTGAATAGTACTGACTTGGAAGATCATTCTGTTCTCGATTTGGAGCAAATTTACGAACTCAGTATTAAAAAGATGATCAGTGCATAACAATTGCGATTTTATTAAAACAATCTTTATGTTTACAAAAACAATAACAACATTTAACAAAAACATCTTTAAATGATTATTCTGGAGCATATTCACCATCAACTTCAATTACTGATTCCCGTTTGTTTTGCAGCGGGTCAATTCCACAGGTGAAAAAATTGCTGTTCTTAGAGGCAATCCACTCTTTGATGGACCCACCAACTCATCCAAGTCGTCGTAAACGTTGTTCCCGAGCAAATTTTTCAGCGATCTATTGACGTAGTAGTCCGTTGGCGCTTTTGTGGGAGAATATGAAAGATGAGGAAGGAGTTATCAGCCTTTATTGGTGATTCATTCCCAACATGTGGACGCGCATTATCGTGGTGGAAGATGAAATAGTTCTGTTTGCGCGATCTATTCGTCTCGATTGCAGTGTCAAAGCGCTCAATTTGAGCCAGATAGATGTCGCAGTTGATACTTAATTGCCACTTGTTGTTCTTGTCCGGAATCCGCCACTGATGACGCTCATCGTCATTATTCCTCCAATAACAAATCCAGTTTGGGATAACTTCCCAGTGGATTTTTCCGTTTCTGTCCCACAAAATACACTACGCCTTCTTGCAGTGGACACCTTTCGGTATTCCTTTGGGCGAACGTAAACCCTTCTCTTTCTTTTGACATTTCTGAACCACGATTCATCCTTGGTGATGATATTTCTCAGGAACGGGGTTTGCTGGTTTCGCTGCAGCAAATTGGTGCAAATTCGAACGCGTTCGGGGTGTGTTATTGTCGGTGTGTTTGTGGGGATCCCATCCATACAATTTCCATACTATTCCTGTTTTTCTTTGGGATGACGAGTGATGGTGGTATTATCCACGTTGAAGTCTTCGGCCAACATTCTTGTTGTCAAACTTTGGTCCTCTTCCACGGCAGCTCGAAGTGCCTGGTCATCGAAATTTTATTGTCGACCTCTTTTTTCTACATCTGTGAAGTTTGTTTCGCCCGATTTAATTTTCCTAATATCGCAAAACACGGTTGCCCGTCAACTAATGAAAATTTTGGATGGGTCCAATAATGAACTTTATAAAGAAAATGACAGCTCTCCCTATATGGTTTAAAATATGCTGTTTTTGTGATTTGAAAGAGAAAAGAATTCTCAAGATTTATGTCGACAATTTTTTCCAGGAAACTATTTCCAAAAACGATATGAATTCATGAAAAAAAATCGAAAGAAAAATGATTATGAAATTCGCAAGTTTCTATGAATCCAGGGACAACATATTTTTTCTCCGCAGGATTAGCATTTTAGAGAAATCCCAAGAGGTTAAATTTTCGAATTTATAAATTATTAAAAATACCGTTTTCTGCATTTTCCATTAAAGTATGAATTTTACAATGCATTTTACACTATTTTTCAGTTCTTGCATTTTACGTGAAAAGTTTGATGTGATCAATATTGGTATGACTTGAAAGATCGTTCTTTCTAGATTTGGTATAAATTTACGTAGCTTTCTGCGACGACGAACGATGGTCGAATCGTCCACGTTAAAGCTTTCGGCCGACATTTTCGTTGTCAAGCTTTCGTCTTCTTCCATGTCTGCCAAAACTGCTTGGTGATCGAAATTTGATGGTCTTTTTCATCTGTGAGGTTTCTGTCGCCTAATTTGAACTTCTTCAAACATCTTTCAACTTGGCTTTTGCTGATTGTTTCGTTGAGATCGTGAAATCACTGAACTGCATTCCAATCTTTCTTGAGTGGTGGAGCATAATATGGCAAATATGGATATGATTTTCAATAACTCAAATGAGAATATTATTTTTATGAAAAGAAAAGAATGAAAAACGCTGCAATATTTATGAACCGATCCAATATTTTGGAATTTTTTTAACTTCCTTACATGGCAAAACACTGCTGAACTCATTTTAATTTTTAGAGGCATTCCTCCACATTTATATTGATTTTTGTTTCATCTTAAAAATGTTTTAATATCTTATTTGATTATGCTTATCGGATGGGAGTATGGCCCCCACTCTGGGAACCCCTCGAATTCAGTATGGTCGGAGCACTTTTGTAAATCAGAAACTGAATATGCAAACAGCAAAACTCATATTTAAACACTCAGCTTATTCCAAATATGTTGAAATACACAGCCTGATTTATTTAGGACGAGAAATTTGGAATTATTTTAAAAAAGTCGTTGAACTCTGTAAAAATTGAATAAAACACTTAAAATCTAATACAAAAAATCTAATTATTTAAGCTAGCAAAGTTCTAGCAAACAACTATCTAGGGATAATGCTCTTATTGGGGCTTCTTATGCGCTGGGTAACCAGGGCTGTTATAAAGTATTTATAAGTAAATTACTATAACCTTCGCATCAACATAATACCAATAAAAAACAAAATTATATATTTATTAACTTTTAATACTAATCAAACAAAAGTATGGACTGAATTTTAAATTTATGTAAAATATATTACAATCAACCAAATTACAATTGTAAATATAGTAAAACATACTATACTTGACAAACAAACTCATTTGCTTAAGTGAACATTAATACACTAATTATTAGTAACGTATAATTAATGTCGCCCTATCTGATTATTGAAAATTTATTGGCAATCATAAATTTTACTTGGAAATAACGCGCACCGGAATTTACTGAACTATTCATATTTAATTATATAATATTGAATGTAATTGATACTTTTATATATAATTACTAGCGTAATATATTTTGCTATGTTGAATAATTTTTATTTGTTTATTTATAAGTCAATTAAGGAACAATTAACAATATTGAAACATGCGTTTAACCTGATCCCCAGACCTACAAACGAATATACATCAAAGTAGAGTCCTGCCCGATCTTTGGCATACAAAGGCCAGGCCAAGGCATGGGACTAATTAATTAATCCGGCTTGACCTTGATTTGGATGGTGTTGTAAGTTCCTAGACAAGCTAGTAGAGTTGCAATTTTTATGAATATTCAATCTAACATTGTTAATTGTCTCATCAAAGATTTATAAATTTAAAGGATATTAATTTTAATTAAATAAAATGTTCTTGTCCAGTTGTATACAATATCAAATGAAAATCATCGGTAGTTGGACATCAGGTTTTA
>WYDF02117505.1:0-10225 GCA_009867245.2 Adranes taylori
GCGTCGCGAATATATCAAACACTGCGTACGAGAGGTTAGTTATATATATATATATATATATATATATATATATATATATATATATATACCGATGAAAAATACTCAGCAAAAAGAGCGGCAATTTCATATCCATCAGTAGCACTTTTATTGTTATAAAATATGTTATTGGCTAAGTTCTTAGCATTTCTCTTTTCCTTGACGTATTGGCTTGGGATTATCATTAATTCTGGAATTAAGTTCATTAATATAATTCTATAGCACTTTAATTGACGAATCCTTGTATGATTTTCGAAGGTCACAAAATATTACATAATCATAATTTCATCTAAGTTAAAAACATTTATGACGAACCTTTTTCTAAATAACCAAGAAATCTACTAAACCAAACGGGAATGGATCAAGATTTTTTCTTGCAATATTTGTTTACGTAGATTTCAATTACTGAGAACAACATATTATAAAAGAGCCTAACGGAAGCATCAACTGGCAGTGACGAGAAAAGCGAAAGTGATAGTTGAAAGAGCATTGTTGATACTAGCGTAATCCTCTGCGCTTCAATCAAGTAATAATTCCGATGACTGTATGGTAGCAGTATCTGAAATACTATCAGTAAGTTCACTATTACAGAGAAAGCATTATGATGCATTGATTTTGGAAGCAGTTCGTCAGCCGCAGCGCTTCTTGCAGGCTGTAGTCACTTATTAAGATAAAATGAGAATCACACTACTCGTAAAAAGAAAGATCCTCTACATACTCACAATGTCTGTCAATAATGTGGAAATAAATTTGCTAGTTACATCCTGGTAGCTTTTCAGAATGTGAAAGCAATCCACTCAACTTAAACGGATTTTTCCAATGTCTTTAAAGGTCAAACGTGAAATGTTATATGCAATATGAAAGGTCTTGTGAATACAAGATCTTACATCGGTTAGAAATTTGTTGTTCAGTAGAAGTATGTTTTGGAAAAATACACTTTATGATACATTGGCAAATATCATAGTTTGGATCTTTTAATAGCGAATCTTTATTAAGCTTTAATATTGTAATAAATCGCTTTAATATTGTAAAGTAAATAGTACATTTCGATTAGTTTCGTATTTTGTTGAAAAGTGGAATGTTACTATTGGTAATAAATTTGTTTCTAATTTTGTTCCTATACGCATAAAGAATGGTTGATTAGCTTAATTGTAATTCCGTGTACATCTGTGTTCATATTAATAATTTACATTTTAATTATTGTAATTGTGATGACTTAATTTATACTAGTATTAATTTATTACTATGCAAAAGAAGTTATCTACAAGGCTTTGCTTTAAAATGAAAAATGTATTGACTTGATATTTATTTTGTGACGGACGAATAAAATTTTAAATATTTATACCGGATCAATCTTCATTTCAGCAGGGTAATTCATAAAAGTTTAAAGGATCTGTCTTATTAATTGATACGACATGAAAACAAATGATAATTACAATTCTTTTGTGACTTGTTTTAGAAATAAAATTTACAGCATTGTTTATTTTATGATAAAGTACATACAGCAATATTTAATATAAAATAAGATAAAACACAACTAAATTAAAAATTAACAGTTAAGGTTATATTATATTTAATCTACAATGAAATATGTACAATGAAATATGCATGTACAATTTATAAAAAACAAAATTAATAAAATAGTACCTGCTATTGAGTCAATGTTTGTAAATATTGCTTGCATAACCGGACACTGGCTATTTCTTGATGAAGCATCAGAATTCAAATTAAATAACTGGATAACATAGAATGGGAGAATGGGTATGTCCTAATTGCATCGAGTGAAATTGTCGATAATGATAACGAGTCGATTAATAATGCTATGTTAAATCTTAAGATACATCACCATGTCAAAACATTCATCAGCGGCTTCAGAAATCGAACATCATAACGTTTTAAAAGATTAGCATTTTTCGTTGAAATATGTAATATATGGTACAAACACCCTCGCGCATCAGTACCAACTTTCAATGAGTGGATATGCATACACATCAGAGGGGCAAGTTTTACAACCACGAAATGACCAAACTAAGAAGATGCAAAAACGAGTTACTATAACAAGCTTGAAGTACTAACATACAATATTTTCTTGCATTGCGCACATTTTTGTATTCATTATTTTCATCACGTTCAATTTCACAGCGTTACTCATTTAAAACATTTATTTTCAATACATCAGTTTAAGATCAATCTTTCTAATTCGTATCAACCAACATCATTAATTAATTCCTGTTTTGGACATTGTCTTTTTTATGTTTATTTTAATTGTAGTTTGTGTATTCCTTTATATTTGTTATTTTATGTAATATTAAAAGACATATCGTGAGGTTTCACTTATTTACATTAATAAATATCGATATTCAAAACACTCAACAACATATAAAAACAAAGACAACAGCATCCGGAACTGCTTAACTAATCCAAAACCAAAAGTTCCACCCGACGCCACAACCCCCTCATTCAAATGCTGGGCGGCCTATTATCCAGGATTGGCTTAATTTAAATCAAATTTTAAAACAGTATGTTTATAAATTACTTTTCTCAATTATTTCAAATGCAAAAGATAGAGAGTAGTTTATATTTATATATATATATGTATATATATATATATATATATATATATATAAACAAACTCCAACTGGCAACTACTTAAATAGATATGAAAAAAGTTAAAAATAAGACAAATTCCTACAAAATCGACATTCAACAAAACCAATATTTTTAGAAATAAAAATGCAACACATACAAAAAAATAAATAAGTCTGTTTTACGTTTGATTAAATTGCTTATACAAAATTACTAACTTAGCTGCTTTTTCCGTTCCTAATTAATTTCTCAGTTTGGAATGTACTAACCCAAATGCAGAAAATAAACGTTCTACTGATGCTGATGGAGCTACGACTATATGCAATTGAACAATTACCGTAGTATACCGTAGTATTTTTTTATTTCTGATTTGTCTTCCTGCTATTTCTACTAATCTACAGTGGATAAATTTTCCGTTACTTCCGAAGTAGAAAAAGATTTGATAAAAGGACTTGACTTCGCTTCATATTTAACAATAAGCGGGTGTAACCCTAACCCGGAAAAATACTCTGCAGCTGCTTTATCATTTTCGTTTTCTCTTCATTTTTTCTTGTCTGTTTTAGGGTCCAGCTTATATGCTAGAATGTGGCAAGGGGACGACAGGGCTTAATCATAATGCCTTTTGAAAGTAGCTAAAGTTGCTTAATTAATATTAAGTGTCGCTTCCATATTTGTTTCTAATTTCTTCCAAATCTGTACAGCATCAGATGTAGTGGCATTTGTTTTTCTTTTGCACTTTATCCAATGCTATTGATATTGGCTTTAGTCTTTGGAGAAAATCTTCTGCTAAGCGTTTCAAATGCACATGTGAGACTTTTGTGCAAATTGTTGGATCCATTTGATTTCTATTCTCACAGATTTTTAAATTTTTTTGCCATTCTTCTATGTAAACTTCTAAGCGATCAGCAAGGCTATTCCAGGTAACCTCGTGCGGCTGTATTCAACCTTTTCCTCCTTCAACTTTATATTTTGAAGAAGCAAAATGATTGTTTCGGAAGTATTTTGCAATTTAAATTATGTACTCTCGCACATCTTTAACCTCTAAATCTTTTGACAGTAAATGTAATATATGTGCAGAGCACCCATATGATATATTCAAAGTTGAATTTTTATGTTGTCCCTCATTTTTGTCATATTAGCTGCATTGTCAGTAACAATGCTAGTTACTTGACAATTATTTTCTTTTATCAATAATATTTAGAGCAAGGTCAGTAAGATACTCAACGTTGTGAGATTTACTAGTAGTATCTATGGATGCATACAAATATGAAACGCCCTGTTCAGTTCTTAATGTAGCACAAATTATAGGTTTATTGTGTACATTTGACCATCCATCAATAGACAAACATGCTGAATTGCCATCTAGAGAGCAGGAAAACATTTTACTCTCTCTTCGTTGTGAATTTCTTCAAGCAGATTTGAACTTATAGTTTTTCTGTTTGGTTGTAACCTGGTTTTAAGAGTCTTAATAGTTTTCTTACTCAACATGTTTTACAAATTTCGAGCTTGTTGTATTTGTAGCAAACAATACTCTCGCAAGTTGCTTATCTATCTACCTCTTGTTTCTTTGATTCGGACGTACGTGTTACAAATGTTGCAATATTGCCAACTTTTTTCTAGGGTTTACATTTGAGCTTAATTGAGTAGTCTTACTTGAATCCAACGTTGATGAAATAGGATGAAGAATTGAGTTATCTTTTGAACAATCAGCGGTTCAAATCGGTTGTGAATTTTTCACTAGAATAAAAAGAAAACATTGTAAAATTTCATTAATTTAATGGAATGAGGTCAACATTCTACTATTTTTACACTCCACATGGTTTTAGTATGTCATTCAGATTCAAAGTAATTGTTAACTCTTAAGTAATTAAGAAGAATTTTCATGTACATAACATAACAAATAATAATATCAAATCAAATATCAAAATGTACCAAATTTTTAATGAATTAACAAAACACACTGCAGAACAAATTTCTGTTTCCTTTTTCTTTGAACATTTTTCATAATGTTCTTTCAATCTCTGCACTAGTCCTTGAATGTCTTTTTTGCATAGTTTACAAACAGCTCTACTGCCAGATTTTCCTCTACTTTCATTAGAAATCTCGTCGTAATAGTTCTAAATTAAATCTTTTTTCTTCCAGCCATTTTAATGTTCATGAATTTCACATAGTTTCAACAACAATGTAACCTCAAAATTACATGAACACTTATTTCGCTTAACGCACGATTCGCACTCTATGCAGAACTCATTTGAATTTAACACTTGAAAATAAACCTATGCCTTATATAATCCATATCGTTTGTTTGGAGTAAACTTGTTCGAACAAGAAAAGTATTTGCGAAAATTCTTGAATTTGCTAGATACAACACATGATACAGTGCCACATATGTTACAGATAATATGCCACAGTCTTATCCGTGTAATGAAATATAATGATTCTGTCGGTGAATATTTAAGTTTTTATTATAGAATTTTTGAATAAAAATCAAAAAATCGATCTAAAACAAAAAATCATGATTTAAATTAAAAACAATCGATTTTTTTATTTTTTTTAATCTGATGTTGCCAACCCTGCTATTATCCTTGACGACTGTAGTGATAATGAGTTAAAACTAGAAACAACAATCCTTCCAAGAAACAACTAAATGATCAAATAGATGAAAATAGAAAAATGAAAGAGAAGATGCAACTTCTAAAATCAAAGCTAGATACCGACAATACTATACTTATGGAGGTCTCTGAGAAAATGGAACGTACAAATAACCTGTTAGTTTTTAATGTTGAAGAGTCCAGAAATTATTAAAGAACGAATCGCCTATGATACAGAAATTTCCAAAAATGTTTTGAATAAACGCCAAATTGATGCAAACATCATCCTTAAAGCTCAGAATGAATCTCGTCCTTTGTGCTTAAAATTAAACGATAAGGAATACGTGTTCCCAGCTATGAGATTCCCGCCGGAAAATTCATCGGCAACAATTTGTCGACTACAATACGTCGTCGCGGAAATTTCATTTATCGTCGCGGAGATATTGCTGTAAAGCGAAAGGGCTACCAAAATATACAAGGTGTTACTGATAAGTTTTGGAAAAAAAATTATTGGTCAATATCGGTCAAGTATATTCAGTTGCCTACACTGGCAAAATTGAGGCTCCCTGGTGTTACATATGTTCCCTAAGTTTCATTTTCCCAGCTTTCATAGGAACGGAGATATTTACAGTAGTACACTCTTTTTCTAAGGTCATATTATTCCGGCCCTATGACCTTCGATTTTTTTAAACTAGCTTAATCGCCTAAGTATTAAAGGAACTTTGACACAAGAAATTAAAAGAAGATTCTTGCGAAACTTCGAAAAATGGATCCTAAAGTTAGCAAAACAAAAAACACCCTGTACATATGTTAAATTGTAATTTATACTACATATATACTAACAGACACCGAAAAATCGACCTTTTATTTTTTTAGAAAAAACTTTTTATATGAAAAATTGTTCCTTATGACCCCCCTCCCCCTTGAATTACGTGTTAACGGATTGCAGTAATTTCAACCTGATCTTGTTATTCCTCCGGTGCTCAGTGGCTTACTGAGGGCACAGATAGCTTCGAGTCTTGCGAGTAATCCAGTGGTTCTCGTTCTTCTGGGCGGCTGAAATAAACTTACTGCTAAATAGTGGAACATTATTAACGATCTAACAAAATAAGTCTATTGGTTTTCTAAACAGTTTAAACAAGAAATAAAGAAGTATATATGCACAATGAAATGTCAATAATAAACTAATCAATGAATATTATAATTAATTCAATATCGCAACAATGGCGGTTAGCAAATAGTAAATCCAAATGCACGACATGTATAACGGACAAGATAGGCGTTCTAGGAGCTCACTATAGGCCACCACAACAATCTGTGAGTGCAAGTGCTTTGTTTGCCGAGTGAATAAAACTAACCCCATGAACTTAAGTTAGAGTTATTCATCCCAGTGACTGGAACAGTAAGGAGGTCACTATCAGTAAGGAGTTTGCGCATTATGCGAACCACAAACTCCTTCGTAGGTTTTCAATAGTTACAAATAATAAATGCATTCAAGGTCATTATTAGTTTAGGGTTCCCAAATCTCATTTATTTGATCGGTTTAATTTACTTATTATGAAGAATTATAAGATCTAATGGATTTATTCTATTTAATCTATGTCTCGTAACATGCTTTGTTACACTTTAATGATATTTTTTTAGGACGAACTATCCACATCAAAATTTGGACAACGATATTTGGTGGTACTACATGTTCTCCTTAGCATTCTATTGGTCATTATGCGCTAGCCAATTTTTTGATGTTAAACGCAAAGATTTTTGGCAAATGTTTGTTCATCATATTGCAACAATTATCCTCATGTCGTTATCGTTCATATGTAATTTAGTTCGAATCGGTAGTCTTGTTTTATTGGTCCACGATTTGGCTGACATATTTCTCGAGGTTTGTAATCCCTATATTTTAATAAACCCTATTTTTTATTAACTATATTTTAATAAACATCTTTATTCACAGTTCCATCACACTTTCACAGTTCCCTCTCTCCATTGTCCTTATCTTCCATTCGCTCATTGATCACCCACACGTGTCACAACTTTTCTCTATCCTTCGCCCATTCATTTTCCTCATCTCCTTTTTCGCTTCTTTTCTTTGACCATTTATATACTGCTTTTACTATCCTAACATGCTCTCCAGTCATCACCGCACTTTCATATTTCTTAGTTCCTTTTACCCAGCACTTATACTCATTTAGCTCTTGTAAAACAAATTCGTTAGCAGTCATCTATCCAATCCCAAAAACATTTTCTTGTAGTTCGCGCTCATCCTTTCTATTGCTACTATTTCATTCACCGCCCATACTTACGCACCATAAACCATAATATTTCTTACACACATATTTAGCAAAATCAACCTCAAATTCACAGAATCGCAAATTTCCCCTTCCACACATTCATTATCCGCTCAACTGCTACCCGTGACTTTCGCACAATCCTACTCACATGTTCCTTTGCTCACCAATTCCTACTTAGCATATAACTCAAGTACTTAAAACATTTTACACATTCAATCTTCTCACCATTCATTTCAAACCAATCACTTTTCCTATCTCTGCCCCGGTTCTTACACACTTCTTTCCATATACCTATTTTGTCTTACTAACATCTCTTTCATTTCCTCTCTACTACCCGCCATACACACAATGTCGTCCACATAGCTTAGCGACCATATATTCTCGTTACCTAACACCACTCCTCCACCTTGTCCTATCTTTAACGTCGATTCTATGTCAGACAAGTATATATTAAATAGGCTTGCTCTAAGTAGACATCTCTGTTTCACTCCTCCCTTTACAGTACACTACTCTGACACATTACTTCCAACTCTTGCCCGTATTCTTATTCCAACTTTATAAATCCTCTCCCATAAACATTCTCTCTCTAACTTGTCTAATGCAGGTGTTAGGTCCAAAAACAACAAATACAGCCTTCTATCCCCTGATATATGATTTAGTGTAGCGTCACTATTGTACTTTGTCCATTGTACTTGTTCCCTTCACACACTCCATTTGTTATCGTTATCCCTGTATAACTTTTTACATCCATCTTATTTCTTCTTGTGCGCACTGGAATCATTTCTTTTTTTTTCAATCATCTGGTATCCTGTCCTTCCCGTTCAATATCTCATTCATGCACCTTATTAGCGTACTTACTCTGACCACAGTTAAGCACCTCTACTAATTCATTTTTAGTATTACCTTTACACCCTATAAGTGGAAAAATTGAATACATTATTCGTAAAATAATCATCCAACGAAACCATCACTTCACATTTCCATTTTTTCACAAAATTGCTTTTTTAAACGCTCACTAACAACAAACTACTCTGTCGGTTTCTGATCTATCGCTGCTTAAATATTAACAAATATCAAATTTTACAAAAATAGTTATGTCACATCTCAATAGCGCCTTCTATAAAGGATGATTCTCAAACATTACAAAATTTATTGTAGCAACTAAACTTTGATACTTTAATGGTTTTATGTTTTTTAAGAATTGCTGAAGGATGTGTAGCGAATAGGGTAATAGATTACCATAAAGATTGAAAAGTGGTATTTACTTTTATCTAAATCCGGAGCATTTAGAACCATTAACATTATTGAATAAGCATTTCATTTTTAGGCAGCCAAAATGGCCAAATACTCAGGATATCAAAAAATATGTGATGTTATTTTTGCGATATTTACCGTACTTTGGATAGTTACTAGGATTGGCATATTCCCATTCTGGATTATTAGAAAGTAAGTTCTCATTTTTTTGTGAAAATATTTATTTTTATAGTAAACTAGCGGACTCGCCTGTCACTGTTATTTCCCCGGTGTGACAAACTTTGTTTTGCCAGATGTAATTCTGTTTGTAATCGAGTTATGTATTGGACAAACACATAACTGGGTTGCAGATAGGCAACACGCCACACACCACACCGGAGCCACACGTCACACGGTGGAATTTTAAGCCTACTCATTATAAATAGTACATACAATAAAATAGCTTTTATCTGACGTTTAGCGCAAAATTGCTTTATTGCGAAAAAAGAACCAAAAACAAAATATCGATTCGGTTTCGGTTTTCATTCCGGCAAAAATAACTGGTTTTTCCGGTTTGTTTCGCTGCTAATTAACGTATATCTCGTTTAAATACACTCAGGTGCACAAAAAACGGCCGCTTCAAACTGATAAAATTTTTATTTTAAATAACGTTTTCTTTTTTGACCCGATTTTGATGATTTTTTGGGCAAGTAGAAGTAAAATCATCGCAGATTAATAGACAATATTTCAGATTTCCGAATAAGGCTGGATTTATACACATACGAGGAAAAACAAAATTAGGGTTCTATCATCTAGGTTTAAGAAACTATGTGGTGAAGTACAGCTTTTGGATGTCACTCAGAACTATCCTGTATGCAAGCTTAGTTCCTTCCCTACACATTATTTTTTTATTCATTTTGATATCTTAATTCGTTTCAAAATTATAAATTATTGATTAAAACATTCCGTTTTCTTTCTTTGACTGTTCTTTAATTTTGAGAATAATTACGCTACAATTAACAATTAAACGATAACATAAAGAGCGAACGGTTAAATAAGAAAATAATAAACCAATTTGTTAATATCGGTTGTTGCCCCCTCTGGCTTGTACCATGGCTTTCATTCTCCGGAGCATTCCACGAATTAGCGTTCGAATATACTCCTGGTGCATGTTATTCCACTCCGCTATAAACGCATCACGAAGTTCATTTTTGGTAGTACGGGGTCTTTCGTGCCTTCTTACACGTTTTCCTAGGTAATCCCACACATGCTATATAATATATATATATATATATATATATATATACATACTGGCGAAACGTAGGCACACTGATATGCCTACCACACGAGATATAACCCTGAAGAAAAACAACTAATTATAATTATATATATATATATATATATATATATATATATAAATTTAAGGTTTCCGCGAGTGTAATCTGATGTGTGGTTTTTTGTCTCGCGAGTCAGACTTTCTCTAAG